>OY294016.1:19324887-19614942 GCA_958510785.1 Exephanes ischioxanthus | reverse complement strand
TGCGCCACAGCCTTTTCACCTTGTATCGGTGAATGCAAAACCTAATTCGCGGTGTTGTTGAAAGGTTCTGATCTACTAAATAGTATCGTAGTCGAATCGAGTCCCTGTATGTGTAGTCCATGATTTTGTTGATCCCTCCTATAAAAATAATAATTTTTAATACATATTAATAATGGGAGAAGAGTCCAACATATTATCAGAAAACTATTATAAAATCAACTTACCCAAAAACTTCTAAATACTGGTATTGTCGCCAACTTTGTTGAGTAAGACTTGTGCGTGTCTTTGCCCTGCGTCCTCAAGTGCTGCGAAGTTCCAATAAAAACTCAAAGTCGGTAGGTCCAGTCCTTCGATGAAAGCGTTCACGAAACTATTGATGAACTTTTCGAATTCACGATTTACTTCACGGCACATCGTATTAACGATCCACGCGAGCCCATGTGGAATGTCAACGGCCGGGAGCAAGGTCAAAGCGATAAACGTCCGCAAAATAATTCCATGGGCATCGTTCGTTACAACGATAGCTTCGTCGACGATCGAAAGCATGACCTATAACAGTATTAAAGTAACAAAGTTATAAATATTATATCCTCATACAAAAAAGTTATAAATGTCATAAATGCCTACTTACCTGACAACAGTCGTAGAATGTAACCGTCCCCTCGGCATTGCTTGTAACCTTCTGCCTGAGGTCCCAACGCAGATCTGTCACGATGTTCGTGATTCTGAGTCCCGCAGTAACAATCATTTCGTCGCGAAAAAAGAACAAGATCGCTTCGAAAATATCGGGAGTCGGATTATCAAGCAGCGCCCACGCGAATGCGAAAGCCTGAACGGAGTAATTAATTTTCATTAATAATACATCGCGGATATTAAGACGTAAGACGCGTGCATAGTGCCTCACCCTGAAGAAACCCGAAGGAGGATTGCAAAAGCTCGCGTAAATTTTGAAATGTGAACCTAGTTGCAGTGTTTCCAATGTTATATTGAGATGCAAATGATATTGATATTTTAAGTTCAATTACATTCATTGACGCACGCACGCACGCACGCACGCACGCACGCACGCACGCACGTACGCATGCACCCAAACGTATATATTTTTTATTATTATCTAATAATATCAAGGACGTAATTCCGTTATGGGCATATCGGTTGTCTGTAAGCATAGCCTGTAGGCCCTTTTGGCATGACGACTTTGATATAACTATCCTTGGTAATTACTTCGACGATTCATTCATGCGACAGATTAGCAGATTATTAGCAGAGAGCAGGGGGGTTGTCTCAAGTCACTCGTTTGCAAAACTTATATATTCTGTCGCTGTATTTATTCATATTTTGATATACTGTGACGGGGCTTTTCTGCTCCCGCCACAAAGAGATCCAAATCTCAGGCTCTCACACGTATCGGCACGGCACACCGCATTCTTTCTCCCGGGAGGAGTCCCTTCCAGGCAACCAGACAGGGTCAATCGCGAGCGAACCGTTCCCATGACTAGGGGTGGGCGATGTTCACTTGATGTTTGAAAAATCGATGTTTTTCACGCGTCGAATCGATTATTTAGTTCGATGTTTTCATGCATCGATTCATCGAACCAGAATCGATTATTAAGACAAATAATCTATGATTTTTACTGTCAACGCGCAGGCGCAGTTGGACATGAAATTTTTTAATTCAGCGTTTCGATGGCGACAATTTCGAAGCACGACCTCCTGTTCCTATTAATAATATATGATTATCTGGCTAAACTTTTCAATACATATAATTTTAACGAGAATTTTTTTTTTACTAGTAGCGATCGCACGCGTATCCTGGAATGTCGGTATTTGACTTTTTATTTTATGAAAAATAATCCGTTTAACCTTTTTGGGGTGTTAACTATTAGAGTACTTAGAATTCACTCCCATATGCTATGAAAATGGAACTTTTGAAATATAGCATATGGGAGGAATTTCCGAAATCTATTCTATATATGGTATCATTTCAGAATTGTGGTTTTTATAACATAGAATGGATTTCGGAAAATCTGAAACTACCTGCATTCTATACGCTATAAATTGGGAATTTCGGTTTTTATAGCATATAGAATGGAATTTCAGAATTTCCGAAATCTATTCTATATGCTATAAAAACCGAAATTGCGAAATTATAGCATATATAATGGATTCCGGAAATTCTGAAATTTCATTCTATATGCTATAAATTCTGAATTTTGGTTTTACTACAATTTTGCGTATAGCTTCCTCCATGAGGAAGACAAAATCGATTAACGAAGTTTCCCATAGAGAAAGCTATGCACAAAATTGTAATAAATGAGGAAGCTATGTGCAAATTACTTTTGAACCTTTTTTTAAGCATAGATAACTCTTCGGTGTGTATTACATGAACATTCCCAACCAAAAGTTAAATATTATAAAAATTCACTACTACGTGATACAGTAAAAATCTTGTAATGATCGAGCGGAGAGTTTGGGAACCTGTAGATATTAGTATTGCAGATGGACGGGCGAAGTATCGAAGAGAGAAAACATATGGTGATCACTGGGATTCGAACCCGGATTAATCGGTTACTGAGTAAGAGCGCTAACCACTGCGCTAATGTCACCTATATGCTTCTCTCATTCGAATCGTCCTCTTATATGCAATGCAGGGCCGTTACAATCTGAAAAAAATCAACCGTCTTAAAGATATCAAGAACATTGATTTTGCATAATAATAATAATGCCAAAACGTATAAACGTAAACGTGAACGTATAACGTTTAAATTCATGCGGGCTTTTTCTAAATAAACGATGCATCGATTCGACATCGATATTTTGGAAAAAAATCGATTCTGAAACATCGATTTGTTTTGTAATCGATTCTGAAACATCGATTTGTTTTGTAATCGATTCTGAAACATCGATTTGTTTTGTAATCGATTCTGAAACATCGATTTGTTTTGTAATCGATTCTGAAACATCGATTTGTTTTGTAATCGATTCTGAAACATCGATTTGTTTTGTAATCGATTATTTCAGCATCGATGCTTTTTCTTAACATCGCCCATCCCTACCCATGACTAATTTTGGTCTTATTTCATTTTTCCGATCAATTTTCTCGAGCGTACGGCGGTCATAACCGCCGCAAGGACATCTCGATGCCTCCCAGCAACATGAAGCGGGCTGGATCCTTGCCACAGTCATCCACAGTCAGCAGGCTTGACAAGACCAGCACCTTGACAAGTCACTCGCTGTTCAGTCGCGCCGTTATCGAGGTAACACGCGACGTCACCGACGACGGGTCCTCCACCCGCCGACCGATCGCCAAGCCACCCCGTCACGACGAGTCACTAGCTACCGTGATCTCCAGCGTCCGGCTCGTCGCTATTTCGTCTCCTTACTCGTCTCAACGAAGTTCCCGTATCTGCACGCAACGACCCTCGTGGATTCACCGCCCACCACGAGCGTACCCAACACCTCGCGTTCACGATACCACGAACGCGAGGGAATTCAAAGAACCGCGCGAGATCTCCGCAATTCGGGGACCTCGGACAAATAGAGCAGAGGGCGAAACGAAGACAGGCAGAGGGTGGGGGGAAAAGACCCGCGATCGCGAGAACGTTCCTTCTCTCGGTGACTCAATCGTAGGATCCCGAGAAGGAGGGACGTCGTGACCGCTGCCGATCCGTGCTTAACGTCTCGCGAGAATACAGACATCTTGTCATACGCGAAGTGGGACTTCTGGCCGAGGACAACTCGAGAGGTTCCCGCAACTGCAACGAGACCGGTGAGATCGTCGTACGTGTTCGGTTTGAGGCTAGAGGTAGAATAGAGCAAATTCGACTCGTTATCCTGGGGACGGCACGCCTTCGCGCGTGGAACGCGAAATTTTTTCTCAGGGAAAATTCAGTAAAATTCATGCTTTTCAATTTCGTATAGTTTCCGTTTAGACCATTCGCCTGGAAGGTTCTCATCTATTTTCTCGTTTCATCCTATAGTTTGCGCCTCGTGCGAGTCCATAATTTAATTTCCGCTTATGTAAATTTTCTTGCGATTAATTAGTAGTTCAACTTTTCCCGATTTCTTATTCTATATTTCCTTTCTCCGATTTTCATGAGATTCCGCGTATACCCGCTGCGATCGGGCTAATTGAATGAATAACTGTTGCGCAAGGTCCCGCGGCAGCGAGCCACCTTAATCGTCTGTACACGAGCGTCGAGATATCGAATATTGTCTGTCGCCGATTATCTGTTGCCGATTTTGTGGTACCGAGTAAAATTACGAATTATTGTTATCGTTTTGTTAAGATTTAGGTTAACCAGGGAACGAGCGTGCACGTTAGCCGCTTCTCGGCCACGCTCCCGATATTAAGACTCTAATAAAATATCTTTTGGGTTCCCATAATTTCGTCTCGATCTCTGCTTCCTCCTCGCGGTGGTAACCGAACCACCCCCTCTACCAGTTCCCAAGGCTGAGCGACACCGGGTCGCTCTCGTCTCTCGTTCGACTTTAAAATAAAAATTTCGGCGCGAGAGCTTGGGCTCTCGTGGCTGGCGCCCTTAAGGCCGAGTGAGACGAGATTTGTAGCCGTCTCGATTGGAGTTTCGGAGAATAGGGAAAATACAGTTACAATACATACAGCCATACAACGTACACGTTGTACAAACGAATGACTCGAGAATAACCCACCCCATATGCGTCTAGACATGCATATAATACGTCATCCCTAATTTAATACTTACGTAACCCCGAAAGCTCGCAATCGAGTAAAATACCATCTGTGTATTTTGTATCGCCGGAAGTGCTCTCGTGGTGGTGCCCAGGTATAACTTGCAAATGTCCATGTTGATCAAAAACGGACGGCCGGCAAAGTCAATATCGCCAATCATCGTAGCCGTGTTCCCAGCACGTCGAAGGTAGGTTGACGTCAGTACGCCAAACTCGTAGAATCGAAAACAAGCGCAAGCGTCAGACTCAAGCATTTCTTGCAGCTCGAAGAATGATTCCGGGTCGGGACATTTTTTTCTTTGCGCCATCGGGACATCGACGCTCTGATCGATGTGAAAGCCACTTGCCGTGCTCCTTCAGGATGCCTGTTTAAATATTCAAGAGCATTTATTTATCTTAGATTGTATACTATATTATCCTCTCATATTAAAAATTGTAGGCGTAGTGTTCTATACTTGCAAGATCTTGATAGAATCGTAGATTTTGCGTAACGACTGCAGCGACCGAACCGTTGAATCGTGCAACGCGGCGATGAAAATTCCGACAAGTTCCGTTGTAGGATCGGGTGGGTGCGAGTGCCAACGCCCTGGCCTCGCACTTACAATTCCGTCTTTACTGACACTGGCCGTCGCAGTGCACTTCCTGTTTCTTTTTTCTTTGCAGACGAGATATCTGCGTTAAAAACAATAAAACATAAAGCAATTAAAAAATATATATAATCACAATGTAAATTCCTTTAAAAAATACCAACACAGTTTTTATTATCGACTGCCGCATTTCACATGTCCTTACGTGTAAAAGTAAGCGGAATACGTGGACGGGCAGGCGAGATGGAAACAAAGTATCGGCTCCATTGTATGACGTAATAATACGTAGCAATCGACAATAGAAAATAGCTTCGAAAGAAAGAAAAGTAATATTTACGTTTAGTAGATATCAAAAGCAGAAATAGCGGCAGTGGTTGGAGTGCGAAAGCTAGAGAGAGAGAGAGAGACAGAAAGTTTTCATGCTACTGGAGCCGAAGCTCCCTAGGAGTACCGAGCAGTAGAGAAAGGGAGAGAGAGAAAGGGCAGCGGAACAGTGACAGAATGAAAACATAGGCGGAGCGGACGACTGAAATATAAACAGATATACCGACTACTACCGGTAAAAGAAATGGCGTATCCCTGACTATTTAACATATAAATCGATGAAGGATACGTCCTTTTGTCTCTTACCGGTGGATATTTCACAGCGTTATAATTCGCGAAGTCAGACAAAAGCATGTAGGTGCTACAAAGTATAAAGAAAAATATTCGCTTCACGATGTAAAATAATTCACAGATCCTTTGTACTCCCGGTCTTAATTTTTCGCTCTCTTTTATTCGTCACCACGTGCGGAAGCGCAATGTTATAAATGCTATAAGATTAACTTAATATGAAATAAATACTGTAATACAATACTCCATTGTATGTACTGTGATGTTGCGGTATTCTTTTATCTTCCACAATCGGGTCAATCCGGGGAATATACGGTAGGGGAAAAGGGGGAAATAACGTACCCACGTTTTGTGTAGTGTAATAGAATGGCAATGCGGGTATATAAATGATTAAAGTAACTCCGAGGTGGATTTCTATTGTTCGTTGGTTTATTAGAATCGCAGCAGTGAATTTAGAAGAGTGTACCGTTCGGCGATCGGAACTGGACTGTCGTGAAGCGGGCGTGAAGCCGAGGGCCTGACGCGCGCTTCACAAAGGGACAAAGTCGCGACAGAGTGTCGCGACGCTCGCGATAAGGCCCGTCTCACGGCTCTAAGCCGTGCGGCCGGATGCGGATAACTCGGGAGGGCTTCCGCGTATTAGAACGCAGCGGAAAAATAATACCGCTGCGAAGAAAGAAATTATATCGGTATGAATGAGGCTGGAGCCGTTACACTCCCCCTCCAGTGAAAACGATGCCGCCGCATCGGATGTTGAATAGAATTTACATTTGATAATTTGTTGTTAAGTGTGATTTTATATAAATGGAAAGTTTCGGGGGTTTTTGTTTTTTTTTTTTATATTTTCATTTTTGTGTAGATGTGTTATGTTTTGTGTTTTTCTTTCGAATATTTAATTTTGTTGGTTGTTGATTGTTGATTGTTGATTGTTGAAGAAGTAGAGCTCCTGGTTGTTATCCATGTTGGTTTGGATGATTGAAATCCCTTGGTTTTTATGTTTGCTGCTTTGCGGCACACTCCCGTTGTTTTTTAAATAGTTGGTGGTTGTTGATATCTGTAACTAAGTAAACTTTTAGTTGTTCGTGTTAGTAGGGAATGGTTTGGTTAAGTTGGACGGGATTAAATCTGGTGTTGAAATGGTAATGAAATATAACAAATTTTGTCCTGTTTCGTTCGTTGAGAAGATTTTCAGTATTGTTTTCCAAAACGTTCGTATATATTCCTTTTTGTTGTTCTAATTTTGTACTTCCTTTGGTGGTCCATTGTTTGCCTGTATTCGTCTTGTCCTTTGTTTTACGATTCTTTTTCCTGTTATATTATATTTCCCAATTTGGATACTCTATTACCTGTAACATTCTAAATGTCTGATTAGTGGTGGTTAGTGGGTTGGGCGTGTTATTTGGAGTGGTTTTGTTGGTGAAAGATGGAGGTTGTTTCTGGAAATGGGTAAAATGATTAACACGAATATTGATATTATATAATAAGATAGCGTATATTGATTTAAAAAAAAAAACAAAGCAAGATATATAGAAGGAAATGAGGCACAAAATAATAGAAAAATAAAATAAAATAGAACAAAGTAAAAATGAACGCAAAATGAAAACAAAATCAAAAATAAACGAAAAAAAATGTTTTCTTCTTTCCCTTTTTTTTTAATAAGGGGCCTCGTATTTTTTCCTTTCCCTTTTTTTGTTTTTGGGCCTTGGCCTGCGCGACACGTGCCGCGCGCATACCTATGTATGTATATTATTATTATTATGTGTGTGTATTTTTATTATTATTATTGTGTGTTTATTATGATTTGTTAGTGTAGGAGGAGGTGATAGTTGTGTGTAAGGGCGTTTTGTTTATTCGTCGGGTTTTATTATATGTCTGTGTTCATTCGTCGTTTTTTGTTTGTCGTTAATTCCGTCTTTAGTTCGGCGAGGAAAATGTTCGATGTAACCCTGTTTTTTATTTTTCGGAGGGTTTCTAGGTTTTGTGTGTCTATCCACTTGAATCCGTCTTCTATTGTTAGTTTCGTTGGGTCGAAATCTGTTTTGTTTTCGTCGTCCGTTTTGTCGCTGTTTGTTTGGGTTGTTGCGTCGTTGGTTTTTTCGTTTCTATTGTTTGTGTTTTGAGTATCTATGTTGTTTGTGTCTTTGGTTTCTGCGTCTTTTTCTGTGTCTTTCTTCGTGACTTCATCTTTTGTGTCTTCTTGTTCTGTGTTTTCTTCTTCTGTGTCTTCATCTTCTGTGTCTTCATCTTCTGTGTCTTCATCTTCTGTGTCTTCATCTTCTGTGTCTTCATCTTCTGTGTCTTCATCTTCTGTGTCTTCATCTTCTGTGTCTTCATCTTCTGTGTCTTCATCTTCTGTGTCTTCATCTTCTGTGTCTTCATCTTCTGTGTCTTCTTTTATTGGTGGTGGTGATCCGTCGGGTGTGTGTGGTGCGTAGTCCGGTGTTGGTTGTTGTTGTTGTTGTTGTTGTTGTTGTTGGTGTTGTTGTTGTTGTTGTTGGTGTTGGTCGTACAATTGTAACCTTAGTAAATAGGCGACGCATTTGTCGATGTGCGCCGTCAGTCGGTTTGCCGGGAGCACGCAGCAACATATCGGGCATCCCGTATGTCGTGATCCCAAATTTGCTGTCCGCTTCTGTAATTCGGCGTAGCATCTGGCCGTATGATCGGCCAGCTTATTCGCCTTTATTTTTTTTGGGCAAAGGAGGCATTCGACTCTGGATGATGATGTTCGCTGCTGACCGTCCATTGTCGCTATTGTTTTTTGTTTTGTTTTATCTGTCGGGTATGTATGTATTTGTTTAAATGATATGAAAAGTAAATGAAGATAATAGTTTTAAGCCATGCATAATGTGGTTACATTTAACTGTGTACTGTGTGATAAAGAGAGTAGTGTATAGTAGATCCTTTCTTAGTAAAGGTATATGCAGATAGATAAGGATATATTGGATTATTATTTATTATTATGATTATTATTTTTTTTGTTAATTTGCCGTGTTTTTCCTCTTTTTTTTTAGGGTAGCGCGTTGCGATCGTGGTATGTCAGCGCGTAGATCGGTCTACGGGCTAGTTGGGGTGGATGGTCTGTAATGATTGCGACCTCCCTACAATCGGTAACTGGTTGTCGCTGGGTTTCGACCAACTCTATCGGTTGCCTATGATAGACAACGGTCGGTTCGGGAGCCTCATCGGCTTGTTGTCGTGTTATCGTTTTTTGTTTTTTTGTTACGCAAGATACAATTTTGTATATGCTAGATATTTTTCCGAATAGGGAGAATTTCCATCCGACTGCCAGTAGCAGCATAATGGAACCTAAAGAGATCCCGCTGTACTTTAGTATGGTTTCAAGTGTAGAGAGTCTATGGTTCATGTAATGGGTTTTCGAAATTTCTCTTGCTTTTGATATAACAGTTTTTAATGCTACTTCGTTTTTTGTTAAATCGTCGTGTATCGAATTTGAATTTGATAGGCCTGTAAGAGTTTCTGTTTCTGTTATGATTTCCGTGTAATTTATGTTTTCTATATTTTCCATTGATTTTTGTATCATTGCCGTAATGTTCAAGATCGGTGTGTGTGCGAATTTTATTTCGATTGACGATTTTATTTCTATCGAAGGAGTTAGTGTTGTTGTGCGAGTTTTTACTCGACAGGTTGGTTCGATTTGTAGTATTCCAGCGTTTTCTACTGTTTTGATAATTGATTCGTGGTTGTCACAAAGAAGATATAAGGTTTCGGGTTTTGGAGCTGCGAATAGCCATGCGTTTGCGTTTCGAATTTTTTTCCAATAGGTTTGTTTTAGTGTTTTTAGTCTAATGTCGCATGATTCCAGATCGCTGAATTGCGGGTTGACGAGAAGTTGTACCTCGCACTCAGTTTCGTCGTTGATCTGTGCTATTGGGTAGATTTGTTTGCAGATGTATCGATTAACTGCGAATTTACATTCGTCCTCGTTTTCTAGGTTAAAATAGCTGCTAAAGTCTTCAGAGACGGCGGTATATTGAATTGCCGGTTTAATGTACGCGAATCTCGCGCCTTTCGCTGTCGAGAGTTGGCGTACCGGAACAGATAGATGTTGGTATAATTTGTATTGTGTTAGGTCCAAAAGAGGAATTTTGATAACGTCGATAAGTGTTTCTCCGTTATGGAACGCTGTGAGCTCGATTATTTTTGTCAATTCTGGTACGTATTCCGCGCTGAGTGGTATAGGGAATATTGTGTTTGGTGTTGATTTTCGGATCGCTTCTGCGCAAGTCAGTATTTTTTTGGTCGAGAGTATTTCTGGGTGTATTTGACCCATTTTGGCGAAGAGCACGGCGTTTGTTAACGTCTCCAAATCAATTTCGTACTGGATAAGTGATTCGTCGACTAAGCTGGTGAATGTTATGAGTCTCTGAATAATGTGTAGTTCGTGTTGGAGTGATGCTTGTGCCAGTTTTATTTCTCGTATTTCAGCTCTTACGCTTTCCGCTAGTGAAGTGATTTGTTTTTGAGCGAAGTTAAAACCTGATTTGATTATGTGTGTTTGATTTTGTACGATTTCTGCCAATTCGACAGTGCTGTTTGCTAATGCGTTTATTTGCGAGTCTATTTTGTTTGCGTCGTCACTGTCCATGGTACCGAAAAGTATTTTACTAATTTTCCCTATGAATTGTAATGGTGTTCGTTTCCTACGTTTTCCGGTTGAGTTTATCTGAATAGAAGGGATCAATTCTTCCAGGGTCGCTTCTACGTTAGCGATGTTCTTTAGTCGTGTTCGTACGTTCTGTAGTTGTCCTCTTGTTAAGCAATGTCCTTCTAAGGAGTAGCAAAATGCGCTAGCGGCATCGAGGTTTTCCTCTATCTGTTGTCGTCTGGAAGCGAATCCGCGTGTGTCTATATACGTGATGAGCGTCCATGTTGTGTGGTACGAATGGAGTGAGCCCAAGGATTCTGAGTAGAGTCCAGAGTTTTTCGTCAGTGGTGTAATTTTGAAGGCGTCTAGTGCGGACGCCCTTACGTAATTGGCGTGGCATCTGCAACATATGCCAGTTTTATTTTATCTACGTGTAGAGTTTTTGTCGTATTGTCGTCTAATTGTATTTTAATGTTGCGCTTATTTGGAATTTCTACAATTTTGTATGGGCCTAGCCAGTCCTTATCAAATTTACTTGTTTTGCGTTCGTTCTTTGCGAGAACGAGTTGGCCTATTTGGTATTCCGGTTCGACGGTTCTTTTGTCGTAGTATCTTTTGGTTCGTTCTTTGAACTTGATCGCCTTTTCTAAAGCGAGTTCCTGAATGTTTCTAAGATTTCTTGTTAGGTCTGTCATGTAGTCGTCGTAGGTTATGATTTTTTCGGGTGGTGGGAACTCTGAAGGTGTTCGAGCTCTCCTACCGAATACTAATTCGTATGGGGCGAACCCTGTACTTTCGTGTATACTGGTATTATATGAGAATGTTGCGAACGTTAGTAGTTCGTCCCAGTCTCGATTACTGTCGATAAAATGTTTTAGGTATTCCACAAGAACATGGTGACTGCGTTCGATCGCACCGTTCGATTGTGGGTGATATGCGGTTGTTCTATGCTGCTTAATCTGAAACAGCTGCGCAAAATCTCTGAACATTTCCGACATGAAGTTTGTACCTTGGTCGGTTAATATTGCGCGAGGTGCGCCGAAAGTCGATATTAGCGTCTTACAAAGCGCTCTCGCTACGTCTATTGACGTTTGATGTTTTAGTGGTACTGCTATACGAAGGCTACTTTATCGAAGGGTTGCGCTGGTGTGTCCGTAATAATCATTGGAGCTTTATTTTTTACTCGGACCAGTTTGTTTTTCTGGCAGTCGAAGCAGTATCGAATGAACGTTTCTACGTCCTTTTTTAATCCTCGCCAGTAGTACTGCGAGAGAATGCGCTGGTAAGTTTTCGTCACGCCTTTGTGACCTCCGACTGCGGATCCGTGTAGTTCTCTGATGATGTTTTGCCTATTTTCCTGATCTGGAACGGTTATAAGACCTTCGCATAGCCTAAAGGTAATGTTCGAGTTGATCGCGAGTACTCGTAGGTATCCTTTGATATTAGACCACAAAAATGTATCGATGATTTTCGGGTCTTTGGATAGAGTACAGGATGTGATTTCGTTTTCTACTAGAGTCTGTACAAGATTTTCTAGACACTTCTGAATCGTGAGTGTACTAGTTGCGTCTGTCGATTTGTTTTTGCAAATTATCGTAAAGTATCGTAGCGTTTTGTCATGTGTGACGAAAATATGTCCGATTCCAGGATTGGACTGCGAAAATACCGATTGGGTGAGTTTACCCTTTTCCGTAAGTATTTTTGAAACCATTGTGTCCATGACACCGTCGGCTGACAGGAAGTGAGCTATATTATCTTCCTGCGCTAGGATGTTTTCCTGCGTTACCACGATATTATTTTTTAGTTGTACGTCTTCTGTTATCGTTGATCCCCTTGTTGCTGGTGGAGTTTGTAGTGTTAGACGTTTTCGTTGATATTGCGATGGTTGATACGCTGAATCGTTGTCAGAATCACTTTCTGACGATGGCGACATTTGATGGTATTGGTTTGTTAATGCTTGTTCTGGGTTTCGGTTTGATATAATTGGTCGCGATTCGTCTGATTTCGAATCTGTTGTTTCGTGTGGAATCCACGTTGGTGATCTGAATGTTGGTTCGATGTCCATTGATGGTGTGCTGTCGTCGATTTGCTGTGAGGACCCTGGTATGGCGACTGATTGTTCTGGTGTATAGTCGTCAATTTGCCATGAGCACCCTGGTATGGCGACTGGTTGTTCTGGTGGAGTACTCGGCACTGTGTTTGGCTGTTTGATTTGTGGATCGATGGTTTGTTCCATCGGTGGTGTTTTATCGGGAGTGTTCGTGACTTTTGAGTCCCAATAGTCCTGTGTCATTTCAGGTGACATTGGCACAGGTGATTGTGTTTTTAATTGTGCATCCTCAGGATCTGGTTGGGTTGGAGTTTCTGGTATTATATCGTCGGTGTAAGTTACTCTGGAGTCCCAATATTCTGTTGTTAATTGTGGTGATGGTTGTGGATCTGAGTCTGATGATGTTGAATGCGGAAGTTGGAATCGAGTTCTTGTTTCTCGTTGTGGATTTTTTGTTTTGCGGGTGCTGCGTGTGATTTTAGAATCCCAGTATTCGTCTGTCACTTCGGGTGACAGATTCTCAGGATCGTTTAAGTTTTTCGTAGTTGGTAGGTTTTTGGGCTGAGTATCGGGTATTTTCGGTTGTTTATTTGCCAACCTTTCACTACGCCTAGTCGGTTCTTTTGGCGTCTTTTTTGTTCGCTTTTTGACTGGTTCGGGCAATCGTTTCTTCGGTTGCTTTGATTTCGCAGTTTCCCGAGATTCTAAAGTTGCGGGTGGTGAACGGAAGTTCGGTGGTATCGTCCGTTTTTCGCTATTTTCGTCTTTCCGTAGATCGTTGGGTTTCTGTGCCGGAACTGAGGGTGGTGACCTAAAGGTCGGCTGGACAGGTGGTTTGCCAGCGTTCTCGTTCCCAGATTCCGTTTCGTGTTCCGTGTGGTTTTCCTTTTTTTTGCCTTTTGGTTGTCGTTTTTATTTTTGGATCTATTGGTTTTTTCGCTTTTATCACCGTATAAGTGGCCGGTTGCCCCGTCAGGGCTGACTTTTTCACGAAACTCGTTTTTGCTTAGCTGCGATAAGCTTTCTATTTTATCTGGACTCGTTGGGCTTTCTGCTTTTTGTTGCCTCGTTGGGCTTTTTGTTTTTCGTGGCCTCGTTGGGCTTTCTGCTTTTTGTGGCCTCGTTGGGCTCTTTGTTTTTTGTGGCCTCATTGGGCTCTTTGTTTTTTGTGGCCTCGTTGGGCTCTTTGTCTTTTGTGGCCTCGTTGGGCTCTTGTTTTCCTGCTCTTCTTCCGTTGTACTATCGTCTATGTCTGTATACTTATATTTTGTTTCAGTATCATCTCGTTTCCTAATTTGTTTGCGTGGTTGTTGCCTATTTCCTTCGTCGTCCGTTGTATCTACTGGACGTTTGGAGAGTCGCCATTGTGGTTGCGTATTCTCCTTTGAGTTCAGCTCTTCAACTATTTTCTTTATTGGTTGAATGAGTTCGCCTTCGTTGTCGGATAATTCCGAGATTGATGTTTCGGTATCTATTATTAAATCGTTTTTTGTGGGTACACTCTCCGTTTTTTGTTTTGATTTTGTCCTTTTTGGTGGTTGGTTCGTTTCTTGTTGGGTTTGTTTCTTCTGTTTCGTTACTAGTTCCATTGATTCGTCAGAGTCTGATTGGTATGTTCTCTGATACGCGGCTTGGCTGTCCTCCGATTCGTCGGTCGACAGTCCCCAGGTGTTTCGTTTTTTCCTAGGTGCTGGGTTTCCAGAACCCGTGTCGGTTGTTGACCGTCCGCGAGTCTGATGCGGCGGTTCGGGAGACAGTTTTTGCTTTTTCGAGTCTTGGTTCGCGATATTTTCTGACGAGCTTTCGTTGCGTTGCCTAATCGGCATGATTTCCGCGGGGTTTCTCGAAAGAGCGTCAGCAACGACGTTCAATTTTCCGGGTTTGTGTACGATATCGTAATCGTACCCGTTCAGAATTATTTGCCATCGTTGTAGCTGTTGCGGGATATCGGGTTTGTTTTTTATATACGTTAACGCTCTGTTGTCCGTAACGAGCGTAAAGCGTTTCCCGTATAAGTACATTTTGAAGTACTCTACCGCATTTACTATTGCGAGTAATTCTTTTTTCATCGCGTCGTACGCGATTTCGGTTTTTTTCAATGCTCTCGAGTAGAACCCTATCGGATGGTCAAAGTCACCGTGTTTTTGACTAAGTACCGCGCCTATTGCGTAGTCTGACGCGTCCGTGGTGAGAGTGCAAGTTTTGTCGAAATCCGGATATTTTAGAACCGGTCGTTCGACGATTCTTGCTTTTAGGTACTCGAATACCGATTGGCATTCGTTTGTCCATACAAATTTTTCGGATTTTTTCAGTTGTACTGTTAGTGGAATAGCAATCTTCGCAAAGTCGCGGATAAACCGTCGGTAGTATCCAGCGAGTGCGACAAACTGCTTAATTCCTTTTTTGTCTTTCGGTATCGGAAAGTTTTTTACTGCGTGGATGTTGTGAGTATTTGGTCTAACGCCATCTGAGGATATGATGTGTCCCAAATAGGTCACTTGTCTGTTTAGGAAGTGGCATTTCTCTGTTTGTAGCGTTAGCCCCGCTGAAGTTAAGCGTTTTGCTAAGGCTTTGAATTTGTTTTCGTGTTCTGTGATGTCTCTTGCGTATATGACTATGTCGTCTAAATAGACGAATAAGTCTGTGCCTTGTTGTCCGGATAGTACGACATCCATCAACCTCTGAAAGGTTGCTGGCGCGTTTTTGAGTCCGAATGGCATTCGATGGTACTCGTAATGTCCATTCGGGGTTGAGAAAGCTGTTTTATGTTTATCAGCTGGGTGCATCTCGATTTGATAGAAACCGGACGCCAAATCGAATGTCGAGAAGTAACGGGCGTTACCCAACTGGTCCAATATATCAATGATATTTGGGAGTGGGTACGCGTCTGGCGTGGTTTTATCGTTGAGTTTTCGGAAGTCTATTACGATTCTCCATTTTTTGTTACCTTTCGAGTCCGGTTTTTTGGGAACGACCCAAACTGGAGAATTGTAAGGAGAAAGGGATGGTTGTATAATTCCCTTGTCTAGCATATCGCTGACCTGATTTTGTATCTCCTTTTTGTGTACCTGTGGAAACCTATATTGTTTTGTGTTGATTGGTCTGTCATCCGTTGTATGGATCTCGTGTTTTGTTAGTGTCGTATGACCTAGCCGATCTCCGGGTAAACAAAATAGATGTTGATATTTTGAGACCAATTCAAGCACGTGGTCTCTCTCTGTTTCGTTAAGGTGATCCAGTTGTAGAAGTGCTCGAAGGGCTTCGAGCCTGGATTGACCGTCTAATTGTATCGAGCATGCCTCCGCAGGGTTCTCATTTTGAGAATCGCGGTAGGCGCTCAATGTGAGATTATTGATCGGTTTTTTCGAGATTGCCTCTACCGGGATTAACTCAACTGTCGGAATTTCTAGATTAATTTCGCAATTGTGCGAATTAATCGCGCAAAGATACGCGATTCCGTTGGTGTTTTTAACGAGCGCGTTACCCAAGTAAAGACGACAACCTACGTCCATTTTTGGGATATATCCCTCTTCGAGATCGGTTGGTTTTAGTCTGACAGGTACAATAAGCTTTGACCTGCCAGGTATTGTTACTCGTTCGAAGCTCTCGAACGGAATTCGATAGCCAGCGAATGTTATGCAGGCTTCGCTATAAAGAATATCGGCTGGAGTCCCCCTGAAGAAGACGTCGCCGAGTATAGCGTCCTGCGTAATCGGGAAAAAGTCTTCCACTAAGTGGAACTCGACTTTGAATTCTTTAATTCTCAGGTAGCATCTACCGAGTGTTTTTGCTGTACCGTCTGTTATCCCGTTAAGCTCGTATATTAGCGTCGGATCCACTTCCGTACGCAAGCCTACGAATGATTGTTTTAACAGGTTTATTTCCGCTCCAGTGTCGGCGAGAAACAAAGCCTGTTTAGTGAATAGATTTGGGGACTCTAAGGTCACCGTTGGTGGTCTGTGCCGGCGCGACAATCCTAACTTAATTGTCGCTTTTCTAATAGTTATACTACCGTCTGTACTTTTTACATGATTAGTACCTACATATCTTACAAGTTCGGTTTCGATTTGCGCCTTGTTTGCGTCTTTTATTAATTTGTCGTTGACGAGCGCTCCGGTGTCCTGCCTCCCGTCGCGCTGTCGCGAGAGGCGGATCCCCCGTTTTTTTGGAGTACGCGCTCGAAAATCTGCTCGATTTGCGCTGCATCGAGGCTCGACTGGTGGTCTGATTTTCGCGAGTTTCGACCATTGCTTGGGTTCTGTCTTTCTCGCGAGTTGTCTCGGCTATTTCGGTCACGCGAATTGTCCCGATTATCTCGGTCGCGTGAGTTATTACGATAATTACGCTCTTGCGAATTGTTTCGGTTGTTTTGATCGCGCGAATTGCTTTGTTGTGGGATATTTTGGTAATTGCGGTCCCACGAGTTGTTTTGTTGTGGGTTGTTTTGGTAATTGTGGTCCCACGAGTTGTTTTGTTGTAGGTTATTTTGGTAATTGTAATCCCACGAGTTGTTTTGTTGTGGATTACTCTGATAATCGCCCGAGCTATGACGATAATTCCCGCGTGAATTGTCTCGATAGTTATTTCGCGGATTGTTGTGGTAGTTTCCGCGGGAATTGTTTTGGTAGTTTCCGCGTGAATTGTTACGAAAACCCCCGCGTGAATTATTTTGATAATTCCCGGGTGATCCGTTTTGATAGTAGCTGGGCGGATTATTTTGATAATTACCGCGTGAGTTGTTTTGGTAACCGCCACGAGTATTGTTTTGGAGACTTCCGCGAGAGCTGTTTCGGAAATTTCCCGGCGAGTTGCTACGGTATTGGCGGCTGTTAATGCGTGTATTCGTATTTTCGCGAAGTTGTTGCACGGCGTAGCATTCTGATGTTGAATGCGTAGGGTTTTCGCGGTGGACTTCGCAAAATTTTAGTCCGTTATTGTCGGTTAGTTGCGTAAACCGAACTTTCGCTTTTTCTGGGCTTTTGTCCCTAGTTTCCGATTTATCGCGTTTTCGTCCCTGGTGTATGTTTTGTCTACGGACGAGTTCGTTTTCGATGTTTAGTGCTTCGTCGACTGCGTTGTCGAGGGTTAAAAAATCTTTGTGCATAATAATATTCGCAATTTGATCGAAAAGACCGCGAATAAAAGCTTTTATAACGGTTCGTCGAACTTCATCGGTGCGGTTATGCAGATACTGCTGCTGATTTTCCGCTCGATAGACCTCTTTTAACCTGTTTTCGATTCTAGTTGCGATTTTTCGCGTGCGTGTCGCGTAATCGAGTACCGACTCGTTATAATTTTGTGAATTTGATTTTAATTCTAGTTCGAGGTCCGATAATTCCACCGGTTTTTCGAGTGCATTTTTGAGATCTCTCAGGAGTGGCTCTAATGTGTTGTACGTTTTCGCGTCGGCGATATCGGCGGCAACTCTTGACAGCTTGAGCTGTATAATTTCCAGGAGCTGCATCTGGTCATGTTCGGGTAAGATTCTCGCAGCTTTATTGCAAGCGCGTATAAAATCGTTGAGTGGCACATTTTTGCCATTGAAGCTCGGTATAAGGTTCTGCACATCGCGCAGAGTTATTGAGCTGTTCGGCATTATGTTGGGTACAAGATTATCGTTGTCTTCATTGACCATTCTTACCTTTGGTTTCTCGGACAATGCTGAGCGGAAAAAACTATTCGCGCTACTTGTTCGTGTGCGCCGAGGCCGTTTCGGCGGACTTATTTTTAATTTTTTTTTGTAAACTAGGAAAAGAGAAATGTCATTTTTTTTTCTCTTTTTATTTATTTGTTAATATATAGCAAAAATAGCTATTAATTATTATTGTGTTGTATTGTTGTATAGTTTTTATTATTATTGCTATTACTACTATTATCACTACTAGGGGTTGCAAATTGTTACAGGGTTTCACTCAGGAAACCGCAAGAAAAATGTGAAGTTAATACTTTCCATTTTGGTTTTTTTTTTTTGTTTTTCTCTTTTTTTTTTCTAATGTATAATCGTTTGTCTGTTTCCGAGTTTTTTTTTTGTTAAAACAAAAGTATATTTATTTAATTTATTAATTATTATTTGTGTAAACAAATTATTTATTTTATTTATATGAAAAGGAATTATTTATGTGCATATATATTCGCTGCCGTCATGTTTGAGGCGCGTTGTCTGAAAACATCACTTCTTTTTCCCCCCTTTTTTAAATTATTATTATTGAAAGGAATTAGGAAATTGTTAGGAATTTGTTGCATGTGTGCGTCGCATGCTCTCGACGGTCGTACGCCACTGACACGTGTCGCGCCAGCTGTCGGCGCTCGGTTCCCGCGGGATACTGATTCTTCTTTTGAGAAAAAGTATTATGTATTTAAGACCAAATCTTTTCCTTGCTATACTTTTTTTTTTGCAGAATAAAAAAAAAATATATATATATATATGTTGGTACTTACGTTACCACGCTGATGAGGAACACAAGTAACATTTATTTATTTTCCGGATTATTATTATTATTATTGTTTCGTCCTTCCTTCCTTCTATTGTTTTTTTTTTTTTTTACGTCCTTCCTTCCTTCCTTCTATTTTTCGAAATTTTTTTCCGGTGGTGGATGGTGCGTCGGTGGTGGACAGCTGACGGGCGAGTCGCGCTGGTGCGGCAGATCACGGGCGTGGCGGATCGATGCCGCGGTCGATGATGGCTCGCTGGTGGTAACGACGGCGGCTGCCGCCGCGCGAGAACTTTCGGCGGTCGGTAACCCCGATGCCGCTCGCTCGTTCGATGACGAGTACACCGTTCGCTCGGCACCCGAAACTCTTTGTTGTTCTCTCTTTTTTTTTTTGCACTGTTTTTTTTATTATTATTATTAATAGGTTGTTATTTAATAAATGTTTGTATATGTATATTTTATGTCTAGGTTAATTATTATTTATAAAGTGTCTTGGCACTATTTTTTTTCACTGTATCGTTTTTTCTTTTTTTTTTCACTTTTCGTATTGTTTTTTTTTTTTTCACTTTTGGTTTTTGGTGCGAGCGCGGCTCGAGCACGATCGTCAGTTCCGGGTTTGTGTGAGCTGCGGCTCGAACACAAGTGTCGCGAATTTTTTTTTATATTGAAAATATTTTTTTTTTAAATATATATATATTTTTTTAACTGTGGACGTGTTTGAGTGGTAGCGCCACTTCTGACACCATGTAATAGAATGGCAATGCGGGTATATAAATGATTAAAGTAACTCCGAGGTGGATTTCTATTGTTCGTTGGTTTATTAGAATCGCAGCAGTGAATTTAGAAGCGCTTGACAAAGGGACAAAGTCGCGACAGAGTGTCGCGAAGCTCGCGATAAGGCCCGTCTCACGGCTCTAAGCCGTGCGGCCGGATGCGGATATCCCGGGAGGGCTTCCGCGTATTAGAACGCAGCGGAAAAATAATACCGCTGCGAAGAAAGAAATTATATCGGTATGAATGAGGCTGGAGCCGTTACATGTAGAAAATATAATAATATAGTCTTCAATGTTCAATAACTCGAAAAAATAACAAAAGAAAAAGAATAGGAACTTGAAAATAACGACCGCTTCAACGCCGGTACGGGTACGTTGAAGAGGTTTGAAAATCACGGTAAAATACTGATAATAATAACAAAGAATAGTTCGCGAGATAACAGAAAAATTAACTTAAAGAAAACTTATGGAAAGAAAGAGATCTGTAATAAGGGTTGGGAAGGGATTCGCCTGGGTCAATCGCACGGAAAGGGGGGGGGGGGGGGGCTGGCCGGTGAAAACTCTACACAAAAAATTGTTGGACTAAATCGGAATCAAAAAGAATAAAAAAACTCATAAAAATGTCAATTGTTGCTTGGGCGCCAGCTACTTTCTCGGTGTAGCACCGTAACTCAAAAAAGGGAGAAAAACGAAAAGAAATCTATTAACTTGCGCGGCACACGGCTAGCAGGGAAAAGGGGGAAGGGAAGGGGGATGAGACTTCTCAGGCCGAGGGCACTGTCTAGGGCTTCTTAATAAATTACCTCGGCACACAAAAAACTGGTAAAAATTATAATAATGAAAAGGGAAAATAGTCGCAAAAATGAGTCTCGGGGAACAGGGAAGAATAATAATAACTTAAAGGAATGCACGCTGAAAAATCCTGCGAATACCACCACTCACGAGCACGTGTTCGAATAACTCAAAAATGTCGGCGCACGTGGCGGCCGGTACTCGACGGTCGAAAAGTTTCACAAAAAAAACGCTTAGAATTACAAAAAGGGGGCACGGGTAAGTTTGCAGGGGTCGGGAAGATGGGAAAAATCGAGAAAGGGGCAGGCGGGGGAAAACTTATGCGCTACTCACGCAACCTGGTCTCTCCCTAAAGAGTTGGTGAGATCGAACTATCGAAATTATCGAAGTTTCGAGATTTCCATTGTTGACATTTTATTCGCGTTGTGATTGGTCGGCAAACGATGTTGCCGTTTGTTTTTTCAATGATGATAAGAAAACGTTCGTTCGGTTCGCGAGTCATCGAGTCAGCTGTCAGTTTTTGACAACTGATTGGCCGACGTCGCCCGTTTAGGCCTGACGTCGGCCTCTCGCGCTCGGAATATTTTTATATCGATAATATAGATCACGGTCGATACGTGCGGTGTAGATCACGGTCGATACGTGCAGTGCTAATTCCTCCATTTGCCCAAGCCATATTCCCAGTTATTACCTGTGATGCGTGAGCCTACACGCGTGGAACGATAATAATAAGAAAGTTATCCGAATTTTTTGTTCAAACTCGACGGCATCGAGCGTGTTCCTGTACCGAGTTTATGCGTGTGGATTTTTTTTTTTTTTTATAAAACTGAGTAAAAAGAATTAATGTGTAACGAGGACGACTTCAAAATTACGCCGCACGTGAGGACCACCGGACGTCCTGAACACGTCTGACTCCAGGTAAGTGTCCGACCACAAGATGTGTGTGTCGAATTTCGGGAGCTTTTGCCATTAAGGGGAGGTTAAACACGGAAAGTACAATTTTGAAACCATTTTTCTCCGAAAACGATTCTATTTGAAATGAAAAAACCAATTGCGGGGTACACTGTGTATGTGCTTAACTTACTGCGCCTACCAATTCGTGTTTTATTATATTAAAAAACAACCGTTAAGGAGAAAAATGGATTCAAAATATGTTGAGGTTTGTTGATCTTTAGCACGACCTTAAAATCATTTGAAACATCTATCTCCACGTTTTTACGTTTTTAATATACAGTTTTTTAATATCAAACGAGCCGATGATTTTTTTTACCTGTTAATTCAGCAAATAAAAAAATAATAACAGTTTAAAAAAATAGCAAAGCGATAATTGAATTGAATCATTAACATTGCAGAGTCAGCTGCGAGTCGTGGAGGACAGATACAGGGAGCGAGAGCACAAGAGTCGATACCAGAAGGAAGAAGCCCTGCGCACTATGAGAACGCAAGTCGAGATGTTGAGAAAAAAGGCTCGACGAGCGTGAAACGGAGATTGAAAAATTGAGGTAAGCATTTTGAAAAATCTTCGATTCTTGTATAAAAAAAAAAAAAAAATAAACTAATGCATATGAAAATTTTTACTCGATAGGGATGGTACCGGAACAAGGAGATCGGAAACAGTCTGGCAATCGTCACATATTAAACCAGCGCAAGCAACTCCAGTCACAAGCCTGTGAAATTTGAATGGTCCCAACGAATATGTGACGATGGGCCTCGCTGCTGAAACCGAGAGACAGAGGCTTTTCGAGCTCGTGACACTTTTGAACTGGCGTTCGAACAAGGAAATCATAGACACGGATCACAGCAAAGTACTATATCTCCTAATCGCATCAAACTTACAATATATATATATTATTAGTTAAAAAAATGTTTTATTGTGGTAAAAATGTTTTTGGTTTTCCAGGAACTTTTGCACCCAGAGAAAAACAAGAATGCGAAATTGGAGACGAAGCTTCGAAGATTGAAACTGGAGAGGGTTGGAATCGCTACAGTGAGCACAGGCTACAGATCGAAGTGTTCCAAGTCCTTTGTGAATTTGGCATCGATGGAGAATTTAAACACTGAAAAAATTCAATTCAAGTAAGACGAAAGTTGACGAAGTAATAAACATTCATTTTGCAATTTTTTTTTGTTTAATTTTTTAATTCTTTAGGCTGGATTGCTCGAAGAAGAATGTCTCGCTCTCAAAACTCAACTGGCCACGATTCAGCAAGACAAGGCAACCGATCTGGCGATTTATAAAAAGTGCTCGAACAGACTCGAAAAACCTGTAACTTCTACGAATTAATTAATTATTTTATCATCCTACTATATATATATAATATTATAAATTGTTTTAAGCCGAAAATTTGAACTTACAAAAAATTTAACTTCAAAACTGACAATTTTTTTAATCAAAAAAATGTTCGAAAAGATAAAAAATCATTTCCGGCCTGGAAACCTCATTATTCGACCGGAAATGACGTTCATACCGGAAATACGTTACTTACGGTTGAAAAACGAGATTTTCAAACCGGAAGTCACGTATTTCCGGTATGACGTGATTTCCGATCGAAAAATGAGTTTTTAAAACCGGAACTGATGTATGAGATACACGGGGAGAAAGTGTTTCATATGGTCTTAATACTTTGTATATGAACATATTTTATAACACTCCGTGCCATTTTATTAACGTGTAAACTGTCGGTGTGCGACACCGTACACAGAC
This sequence comes from Exephanes ischioxanthus, assembly GCA_958510785.1. Taxonomy (NCBI): domain Eukaryota; kingdom Metazoa; phylum Arthropoda; class Insecta; order Hymenoptera; family Ichneumonidae; genus Exephanes; species Exephanes ischioxanthus. The sequence continues at coordinate 19,591,674 of OY294016.1, read as the reverse complement.
AGTCACACATCAATACCGTGTACTGTGATTTGCAGGGGAAAAAACAATCATGAATCTACGAACGGTACACACACTTAACGGCGAAATGTTGGTGTGCATGTATGTAGATCGGTCGGTGACGAATTCGTTGTCATGGTAACTAAAAAACGAGAGATCAACAAGCCGACGGGCGGCTTTTCTTCATTCCCTCTGAAACGATCATCGCGTCTACTCGTGTCTCCGTGGGTTATATTAATCGAATCTTAATTTTCTTCCGGGAACATGGCTGTGAGATACTCGCGCAGCGAAGCGATCGACGCCGTTCGAGCTAATGACGACAATGTGTAAGTTGTTTAAATAATTATATAATATAAAACAATATAATCGGTGTCTTTATTTTTTTTATGTATGGTTTTTTTTTCTTTCTTTTCAGTTCGGTACGAGCGTTTGTCGACGCGGTTATCGGATCGAAAGTCGTGGGGTCTCAACGGCTAAATCTCTTCAAGTTCGCCATCAATAACGGAGCAGGCAAGATTATTCAATGTCTCGCTTGGGAAGATAACATTGAAAGAGTCGAGGAAGTAGTAAAAATGCACAAGGTATTTATGTTCAAAAAAATGATTATACAGATAATCAATTAGCTATAGAATTTCTTTTTCCAAATTAAAAAAAATGTTTTATTCTAAAATTTCTATTTTTATTTTTATCGTGTTTCAGATTTTCTTAATCGAAGGCGCAAAGGCAACGGCGAAAAAGAAACCGTAGTACAACATCGGGAACGTCCCATACGAGCTAACCATCAATAAATTCACGACAATCTCCGTACAAGGAAATTGAGAGCAACGAAATCGCGAAAACGCTTACGATTACGAAAAAGAGGGCACGGGTAAATGTTCAGGGGTCGGGAAGATGGGAAAAATCGAGAAAGGGGCAGGCGGGGGAAAACTTATGCGCTACTCACGCAACCTGGTCACTCGTAAAATATCGGTTACAAATCCATCCGATATTTCGCACAATATTCCTCTCGTTAATATTTCTCGATTTGCCGGGTCGTCAATATTCCTTTTAAGCCAAATCGTGTCCTTGGGCAATGGCTTATTGGTCTGTACTCTCCGGGAAGGAGTCTTGCTCTCGACGGGGACAGCCGAATCGTCTTAAAATAGTCCTTATAATTCCTTAAAACTGTCGCTCTGATCACACACACTCTAATCGTTCACACGCCTGGGCTCGAAGTGATGTCAGCCTCGCTGCTTCCGGCTTCTTCTCCGACCTTAGGGTCGGTCTTGCAAGTGAGCGTACTGTTGTCGGATTCCCATTGGTGGATTTCGGGACTGGCTGTTGGTGGGCGTCGGGATTGGCCGCGCGGCCGTGCGAATATTTCGTCGCGACGGAAGACTCGTCGCGACGTTCGGCGCGCGCATCCTCGGGATCGATTGGCTCATCGATCGCCGAGCAATTCTCGGTGCCGGGAGGTGGCGATCCCCGCGGCGCGTAGGCGAAACGTCAGGCTTGACAGTTCGGGTGCCGATTTTAGTGTTTACCCAGGCGACACACCTCGTCGGTTTATACTCGGCGATTCGAGCCGAGAGGGTGTCGCCGGGTTTCTCAGTGTTGGCAGACGAGTCGGGAAGGATGCTCCGACTCGTCGGAATTTTTCCCGGGGCTGGCGTCGTCGGACTGGCTTTTTGGACGGTTGTGGCTTTGCAGGTTAGTGCCAGGAAGGTCTGCCGGTGTCTAAATTTTTGGGCTGTCTAGGTTGTTGGGGTCGATCAGGCTTCGCAGGGGGTCAATTTCCCTCCAGGTTGGTCTTCGATGGTCTTCGATGGCTATGATGGGTCTTCGACGGCTGCGATGGGTCTTCGGTAGCTGCGATGGGTCTTCGGTGGGTGCGTCGGAGGGCTGACTGGGCCTTCGATGGGTGAGTATGAGGGCTGACGGGGTGGCAGGGGATGAGGGTCAGTCAGGGGAGAGGGTTAACAATATTAACAGTCGTTGCTTAAATTGTAGTCCTAATTCTGGTATTATTCCCTAGGTGAGTGGTGGGCCTTCGAGCCAGGCAGCGGGAAGAACTTGTGACGTGCCACGTCACAATATATACAACTATTTTTTATTTTCAAAATTTTTTTTTATTGTTTACATTTTACGTGTTATATTTACAGGTTTAATTATATGAAACATTAATAAATAAATAAATATTTGTGTTTCAGAAATCAGTGGATGGGTGAAAAGTCCATTCAGGCAGGTGACCCACAACAACAACGAGTCGAGCTACGGCGCAGGGAGTATTAGTAACGGTGTACACAAGTTGGAGATTCGATTAACGTCGATGGTGGATCTTCCGGAACGGCTGGAGCAGGGTGTCTCGGTGAAAGTCATTGGAACCGTACACTTCACGAATTACCTGCACCTGAAAGTACAATCTGGGGCCGATATCACAAGGGTAGAAGATGCACCGTCGTGTCCAGATCCGGAAGCTCTAATTGATGTAACTGGACCACCGCCAAAGCGTCAGCGAAGAAAGGAGTGAAATGAAAAACGTCGCTTTGTTAATTTCCCTAATTTATTATATCGTGACATTTTATTTTTTTTCTTCAATAACCCCAATTTTTAATTATGTCTCGATAAAAATAACGTGTTGCAATTTATGTATTTGTTGATGAAAGTGCCAAAAATAAAAAAAATTTCACTATTTTCTTTGAACTAAAGATAACCTAAATTTTTAATTATTTCTCGATAAAAATGACTCGGTTATTGCGTCTTGCGATTTATGTATTTGTCGATGAATGTGCCAAAAATAAAAAAAAATGTCAATATTTTCTTTGAACTAAAGAACGGTCGTTCGATTCGCGAATCATCATCGAGTTAGCTGTCAATTTTTGATAAGTGATTAGCCGACGTCGCCCGTTTAGGCTTGTCGTCAGTTTCTCGCGCTCCGAACATATATATTGTGACATATTTTCCTGGATCTCAACTTGAAAAAAGAAACAGAAAAAAAACGAAACCGAAACGCGAAAACCGAAGCTCAAACCGAACGGGAGCGGAGCGCGAAATCGAGAACTCAGAAAACGTCACCTTCGGCCGCCCGCCTCCACGGATGCATCGACGTCCCGGTGGGCGCCAGTTAATTTTTGTGTCGCCGGTATTAACAACCGGGCTAAACTGGAGGTCGGTGGAACGGCCGACCTCCGAAGGGCCGATCTTTGTTTCGCCGGAATCGCCAAGCCGGACTAATCTGGAGGTCGATGGAACGGTCGACCTCCGCAGGGTCGATTTTTGTTTCGCCGGAATCGCCAAGCCGGACTAATCTGCAGGCCGATGGAACGGTCGACCTCCGCAGGGTCGATTTTTGTTTCGCCGGAATCGCCAAGCCGGACTAATCTGGAGGTCGATGGAACGGTCGACCTCCGCAACGGAAATACACGAAAACAGAACAAAAAATAACGAGATCACACAAACGAGAACTGAACAGTACGAGAACTAACGCCGATGCATTCGCGAAAGCGAACGGTTGCGGAAATGCACGGTTGCTCAGGATGCGGGTTATGGTAGAAGGGTCGCGATCCTTGGCCAACAAAGTAACACGAAATCGAAACCGGAATCTCAACTTTAAATAACGGGAACAATTATTTATTGGCTGCTAAGCCACGGGATCGCACACTCGTGTATCGGGAGCGCTCAGCTGACCGGGGGGTCGGAGCGAGCGTAACGAGAGCGGATCGATACGCGATCAAATAATTACCGAAACGATAAACTCACCGAATCAGCGTATTCTAATCCAATAATGGGCGGGAACTGCATCTCACGATGCCTCGAGAACTCCAACACAATCACTGCACCTCAAGGGCATTCCCCAGAACGCATCTCGAGCACAGAAAAATCGGTAGAAAATTGGAACCGAATCCGCACGAAACACAGCGTACACGAGTCCACTACCGAACATACGAAGTGACAGGTAGCGTGAGCGAGACACGCGAACCGAAGCGAGAGCGGTAGCCGGAGTCTACGGCAGCGCGAGCGAGAGCGAACGACTCAGCGCGCGAGACAATAGCCCAACGTAAACACAGATAGCGCGAGAGGTCCGAGCAGCCTCGAGGACGACTCTCGGTAGACTGATTAGCCTACGACGATATTCTAAGGAAGCGTTATGATTATCGCGAAATCCTTGGCCGATAGCTACTGCCCTCTCAAACTATTTCCAGAGCGTCACTTAAGCGGGAATCGAAACTGTAACGCGGTAATTTTTGAGATTCGTCGCGATCGTTACTCCAAACTCAGGACGTGAAAACAAGGCTCGATCTCTCTTAACTAAAACACAGCACAAGGTGTTCCGACCTTGCCCGGACCGTACTTAAACCTCCGCCTGTTCTGCAACGTCCTGCGTTATCACCTAAACAGAGTGCCGGGTTTGCACCGGACTTTGACGTATTCGCGACGAGATCTCGTCGGTCTCTCCTCTATTCGTGTTTCTCGTTGCTTCGAGATTCTCTCCACCGAATAGATTCGAGGATTCCGACCTGAACTGAATCTTTTGATCTTATCTCCAAGCTTATCCCACACCCAAGCTCATCAGTAAAGTCTAAACTGGATCGTGACCTTAACGAACTTTACTCAAACGAGAGCTGGACGGTACCTGGACAGCCGAGGAGCAGTAAATCGGGAACTGTAACGGGCTAACTGAACTAAATCGATAGCCGTATCCCTAAAACTTTAATTTATTTGTGTTTTTGTGACGGTGATCGAAAAATCACGTCACAATATATATATATATATATATATATATATATATATATATATATATATTGTAACGAATATGTAGCTGACTATTCGTTGAGACACACGATATTAGTTAGGATTGACAATAGACGGACGAACGGACGATCGATACAAGATCGATCGTCATATAAAACAGTCTGGACTGACACGTCTGAACGAACAGACGTGTGACAGCTCGTGCTCGGGATATTTAGATACGTTTATACTAATAATATCCGCCCCCAAACTAAATACGCGCGTTATTCATTTGCTCGGTCGTTATATTTGGTGTCAGAAGTGGCTAACGGACTTGCGCGAGTGTTGTCAAGGAATTTTAGAGTACAGGAGAATGAACACGGGACGAAGACGGCGAGCTGCCGTGTTGGAAGATAATCGCGGCGAGGGAAGGCGCTCAGACAACAGCCCGGATTCTCATGGCAGAGCTGGAAAACAAACAGATATCGTGCCTCAGACTTCATTCACCTCTAACTTTCCTTCCACTTCGTCTCGAACCGAAAACTCTGTCGCAGCGCAGGCTACCGTTCAGGACACTCCGTGTCTGAATGGAAGCCGAACCGTTGGACAGAGGGAACAGAACCGTCAACCGCTATACCAAAATGAATCGATACAAAGAGATTTGATAGGTCCATATATAGTGAAAACGAAAATTAATGACGTAGTGTATAGAATTCAAAAACCTCCTCGTGGGAAATTCAAAATTATCCACATCGATAGGTTAGCACCTTTTGGAGATTACGGCAAATAGCGGTGCCAGTTCAGAGAACGTTAATGGAGGGAAGTGTTTAGATTGCTTGGCTGGAGCCTTGGATGTCATTTAGAATACACCTGGACAAGTGTAGAATGGCATCCTGTAAGGGTTTCCGGAGAATCTTGTTAGGTGGATGCCGAAGAGCCAACGGGGCTTGGTTGGGATTCGGCAAACATCGGGTCGGGCCCCTCTGGCTGTGGACCTGAAACAGTCTTTTAACTAACTTGGATTACTGATCATAATCCTTGTTGGAGGAGTGTTTCAGATTCCCGAGAGATTGAGATCGAAAGATCGAGCCAGTTCGACTTTGTAGATCGGCTGTCTGGGAGCAGTGTGAGGGTGCACACTTGCTGCTCCGGTCCAGGCAATGTCCGATATGATTATATAAAAAAATCTTTTCTCAAAGCATTAACGTTCGGATATTTCCGGGTTGTGGGATCGTACGAAAAACGATTAGAAAAGATTAGAGAATTTGATTAACACAATAATAGGGTATTGTTACGTCCCACGCAACATCTCACCTACACATATATATTTTGCGTGTTTTCTCCGATTCTCTAACACTAGTCATAGATAAAACTTATCAACCGCTGTATTAGGTTGACCAGCCACACGCGCCACTGCCGCACGCGCCAGAGTTCAGTCCCCTACCCAGTCGCTCTCTCACTAATCCCTCACAGTCGTAAAACTCTATCGCCCTGACCCTCGCGGTTCTTTCACTCTTTTCTAATCTACGCATACGCACCAAACCTTTACACGCACACTACATCAAAACTACACACGCATAAAAGCTTTAATGCATTCTCAGTACTCAAATCCCTCGCGTTCGTAGAATCTTCTCTCTCTTTTCTAAATTACACTCGCATAAAAACCCTACTCATTTAATGCATTCTTCAGCATTCAAAAACCTCGCGCTCGCCGAACTTTCACTCGCGCTCGTAAAATCTTCTCTCTCTATTCTAAATTACGCACGCATAAAAGCCCTGTGCATTATTCTCGTTCAATACATCCTCATTATCTAAATCTTTAAAGCACACGTGAAGTCTGTCTCACTCTAGCCACGAGCCTACAAAATCCCCACCTAACGCAATTTTTACTCACACACACACTCGTTCAACCTATATTCCTACTCACTCACACCAACTCTCGCCCCTTTTCAAAATTAAGGGACAATGAACCAACGGCACGCAATTTAGCCATAAAATCGCCTAGAACTAGTATATAAGGACCGAATTTTCCGAATAAGTTCAGTTACTTCACCGGCATCGAACCTGCGACTACGTTCACCGCTACACAGAGCGAGCAAGGCTCTGCTACGACGAAGCTCTAGCCCTGCGAGGCAGAGTCCAGCATAAAAAAGTAAAACCGAGCAATCCGGCTTCAAGTTTGTAAAACAGTGTAACATCGAACTTTTCACCGTACAATATAAATATTTTGTGAGTATCACTTTGAAATCTCCGACTTCAACATTTATTTCTGCATGCAACCTGTGTTCGCCTGTAGTTCTCCCAGAGGCTCATTACCTCTGTACGTCTTCCCTTAATAAATCCACGGCAGTACGGCGAGGTCTCCGTCCCTGGGTAAAGGGCTAACGCCTTGACCCGAAAGAGAGACCACTCATTTATGGTACTTTCCGAGCGAACTCAACATTCGCCGGTCAGGACGTAACATAAATAAAATTTGGTGTCAGAAGTGGGATTTGAACGCCCACACTGCCATAAGGATGAAGGATGACGGCGAGAACTCCTAAAAAGGGAACAGGTGCACCAGAAGTACCTAACCCACGTATAAGCGGGGCTCATCTTCAAAATAATCCAACTGAAGAAAATGCCCAAGGTGAATCTTCGGGTACGAGTACTCAAGCAAGTAACTCAAACACCCCAGTAACTCAAAATCAACCACCGGCGAACCACTCCGTTGCTCCTCTGATAGATCTATTTGATCAACAGAACGGAGAAAATCCTCAAAATACGCCAAATCTCGGTAGCAGAGCGCTACAGCAGTCAGACCAATTGAATAACGCTGTGAATAATTTAGCAGCTAATATAATGGCGCAACCAGCCGCCCCGGCACCACCGGTGTCCATCAAATACGCTCTCGAAGCAGTGCCCATCTTCGATGGACATAATATACCTTTGTCGCATTTCATCGAAGGATGCGAAGAGGCCCAACAAATGATACCTGCGGAGTCACAAAGACATCTGGCTTTAATCCTTCGCAATAAACTCCGAGGAGAAGCACGACGCGCAGTGCATGGCGTCGACCTAAATACTATACCCACGTTTATGGATTTCTTGAAATCTCTGTATTCACCGTCAAAATCCGTTTATCATCTCCAAGGTGAGCTCGGGAGAATCTTCCAAAGCGAAAATGAAGGCGTACTCGCTTACTCAAATCGCGTGAAGGATCTCGGCAATAAAATCGCTGAAGCCCACAAGCTGGCTCACGATGGGGTTATCGACGATGCATCTAAAGATGCACTCGATGCCGACTTAGTCGAATGTTTCAGCCGTGGTATAAAAACATACATTGAAAATAAGTTAACCCCTAATCAAAGATTCGACCAAGCGATGAAACAAGCCATTGAGATTGAACGACAAATGCACGCTAAAGATCTCCTGCGTAACCCACGCGCTGCCAAAAATAACGAATGGAATCCACAACAAGACCGAAATTTCCGGCGTGACAAAGTGCATTATGTTCAACAAACCATAAGTTGTCAAATTTGTAAACGCTCCGGACACAGCGCAGATACCTGCCGATCCCGGGAACGTAATTCGCAACAAGCCCGGTCACAACCAACAGTAAGACCATTCGAGCGTAATACATACGCCGATAGAAGCAATGCACCGTACCAACAACAGCGCAATAATAATCACCAACAGGAATTCGGGAGAGCAGCCGGAGAACAGTCGCGCACGTATATACAGAATAGATCCAACCAACGATCTTGCCGCTTCTGCAAAAACATCGGCCATACGATCGACGAGTGTCGCAAGCTACAGTACTGGACTTCACAGAGAGGCCAGCGAGGACCATCACAACCACGAACACCGTACCACCCGCCGAACAGCCGCGAAGACGAACCCCAGGGAAATTCTCAGCTGCGCCCTGTACAATACACACGCCCAGAGGAAAGGAATAATCAACCAACACGTGTTGCTACCGCTCTGTTAAATCGCGGAAGCAATGTTCCCGTGATACAGGTAAACTCAGAGGACTTTTTGAAACCTACGCTTCTCATGATCGATACAGGATCATAACTAAATTTAATAAAAAGTAAACAAGTTGCATCTATGTGGATAATACGGAAATCGTAAAAATCAGCGGGATAACAAAAGACTACGTATATACGCTAGGGCGAACAGAAATACACATTCTGGATTCTAGAGTCACTTTCCATCTCGTGAAAGACGATTTTCCTATCGAAGATGATGGATTAATCGGTACAGAGTTTTTTCACACATATAACGCTGACGTATCATACTCCGACCGATGTTTGAAATGGGGGCATAATTCCATCCCATTTATGAAACTGGAAACAATCATTGTTCCTGCACGTACAAAAGGAAATTTTTACGTTCGCGTCGCAAACCCCGAGGTCAAAATCGGGTACGTACCTCGGCAGTACATTTCAGACGGAGTCTTCCTAGGAGAAGCTCTCGTCGCAAACAATGACGGCAAAGCTTACCTTTACCTCATAAATACAACAGAAGAAGAAATCGAAGTCGCTGTGCCAGTACTAACGATTCAACCTTACGAGGAAATTACAACTAAAAATCCTTACGAGGAAGAGCAATTATTCAGTTATAAACTAAAGGCCCCACCAGCTCTACTTCAGGTAACCAATGGGTCATTCCAGTCGGTCCCCGAAGCTAACGAGACATTTACGCCTTCTTACTCAAGCTACAAAACAAGGGCCACGCTAGCTCCACTCCAAACGCCCGCTGGGTCACGACGACCAGCTCTCGAGGCAAGGGAGACACCAGCACCCAACGAGTACAATGAAAAAGGGAACATAGCGCCCATATACAAAAAGTACGAAAACATTGAAAATACGAAAGATCATCCATCAAACACGGGCCCATCTCAGAGCAATCCCCGTAACATAGAGGAAATAAAACTCACCCAAAATTATGGTGATACATACGAAGTTGAAGAAGCGACAGCTTATACCATAAAAAACGGCGACGACCGTATAGCTAAAATACGCAGCCTCCTGCGCCTGGACCATTTAAACCCAGAGGAACAAGAGAGCATACAGACGCATCTCGAAGAATTCAACGATAGATACTATTTGCCTGGTGAAAAACTAATGACTACAAACGTGCTTAAGCACCGAATTATCACAACGGACGAGATTCCAATAAATACTCGACAATACCGATATCCGCCAACATTAAAGGAAGAAATCAATCGCCAGGTTAATGACTTACTCGAAGGAGGGATTATACAACCTTCCAAGTCACCATATAACTCACCCGTATGGATCGTTCCGAAGAAAGCGGATTCCAAGGGAAACAAAAGATGGAGAATGGTGCTCGACTACAGAGCCTTGAACGAAAAAACAGTGAGCGATGCTTATCCGCTACCCCTAATTAATGAGATTCTGGACCAACTAGGAGGAGCAGTGTATTTTTCTACATTCGATTTGGCATCCGGTTTTCACCAGATCGAGATGCATCCCGAAGACAGACACAAAACAGCCTTCTCCACGCCATACGGCCACTACGAATTTGCACGGATGCCGTTCGGTTTAAAGAACGCTCCGGCCACATTTCAGAGGCTAATGAACCAAGTGCTCACGGGAGTACAAGGTTCCGATGCCTTCGTATATCTCGACGATATAGTAATCTACGCTACTAATCTTGAAGAACACGAGCTGAAGATGGAAAGGCTCATGAAGCGTCTCAGAGACGCCCAACTCAAGCTGCAGCCCGATAAATGTGAATTTTTACGACGGGAAGTCGCGTATCTCGGACACATTATAGGAAAAGATGGAGTGAGGCCTGACCCCGCTAAACTCACGGCAGTTCGAAATTTCCCCAGGCCTAAGAACGCCAAGAATATCAGACAGTTCCTTGGACTCGCGGGATACTATCGACGATTTATTGACAATTTCTCGAAGATTGCCCGGCCCCTTAACGTACTTTTAAAAAAGGAAGCCGTTTTTGAATGGCGAGAGGAACAACAAGACGCCTTTGAAATCCTACGCGATAAGTTATGCGAGGAGCCTGTCTTGCAGTACCCGGATTTTTCTCAACCATTCATAGTGACCACAGATGCATCGGGAACGGCCGTAGGGGGGATTCTAAGCCAAGGCCCCCTAGGAAAAGATAGGCCGATAGCCTACACATCGCGAGCATTGACAGATACGGAACAAAGGTATAGCACTTATGAAAAGGAAGCCGTTGCGATTCTGCACTCGGTTTCTCAGTTCCGCCCGTATCTCTACGGCAAACCTTTCAAATTAGTAACGGACCATAAACCATTGGTGTGGCTACACACATCCAAAGATCCTACATCCCGACTAACGCGTTGGCGATTACGGCTTGAGGAATACGAATACGAAGTCGTCCACAAGGCAGGAAAAATGAATGTTAACGCCGACGCCCTCTCTCGAAACCCTTGTAACGAACACCAGGGTCAAGTGCAACCAGATGTGACGAGACCTGTATACCCCATAAAAAGGGCAAAGACAACAGCAGAGACGGTAGACGCAAACGACGGGGACGAACCGATAGCGAGGCGACTGCGGAAAAGGCCAGAAAGGGCTACGTCTACACCGAAAAAATCTAAGGTACCTGCACCCAGGCCTCTCGACCCCTCACCTCCAGATAACCACCCCGTCGCAAGCCGTCTAAGATCCCGGAACAAAAGGGATGAAATTACAAACCCGCCACAAAAACCCAAACCAATCATTACAGCAAAACGTCGAACGAAAAAAGGGAAACAGAAACCACCTGTCACCAAAGATTTAGAATGGCGCACACCTGACCAGGAAGCCACAGGGAACTACTCGACATTGCCAAATTTCGACGATGACGAGACTTTCAGCATCTCTGGAGAATCGGATGAATACTACGTCGACAGATCAGGCGACGAAGATAACGAAGAGGAGGATAAGGGAAAAACTCCTAGGCCGAGAGGCTTGCCTCCCGTCACAAGCAACGAACAACTATTTATGCGCAAGGATAATTATCTCTATTTTCTCACGGAAACCGGAGAACCTTGCGATGAAGGGTCGAAAATACTTGCCGAAAAATCGAAACTGCCAAAATTTCGCAACCTCAGCTTCGGTACCGTCAGCACAACTAAAAATAATTCGAAAACGCATATAGCTTTGGTGATAGAAAAGGAAAACAGAACGGCGATTACTCAGGAAGCATTTCTATCTCTATGCCAACAGTTGGGAAAAGTGCTCAAGGAGTTAGGACTCCGCTCGATTAGCATGGCAAAGACGCCTGCACTACATGGGATGTCATGGGAATTCATAATAGGAACCCTCCGACGAGCCTTTAACCTCACAAACACGAAGTTGATCGTTTGTCTCGGACTAATACGCTACCCTATGCCAGAAGAGCGAAAAACGATTATGGCCGAGGCTCACGCTTCAGCAGTCGGAGGACACAAGGGCGTCACAAAGACATACAACCGTATCAGACAACGCTACTACTGGGAAGATATGAAGAATAATGTCCGAAATTATATACAGCACTGCCTTCCGTGTCATTTAAAAAAACTTGTCCGCATAAAGACTCGTCAACCGATGATAATCACAGACACACCTGACTCGGCATTTGATAAAATTTCTATGGACATCGTCGGTCCTTTGCCAGGAACTCGGAAGGGTAACGAGTATATACTCACAATGCAGGATCTCTTGACCAAATACTCACTAGCCGTAGCCCTACCAAGAGCTACGTCCGCTAATATCGCGGATGCTCTGATCAAACACTGTGTTTGCACCTTCGGAGCACCAAAAACAATCCTGACTGACCAAGGTGCGAACTTTTTGAGCGCTCTTATGAAAAATGTTGCGAAAAAGTTTAAAATTACGCAATGTCGGACTACCGCTTTCCACCCACAATCTAACGGTTCTCTGGAAAGATCTCACCACACGCTTGTCGAATATTTAAAGCAGTACGTGAACAAAGATGAAGAATGGGACGAGTGGCTCGAACTTGCCACATTCTCTTATAATACCAGCGTACACGAAGGTACGAAGCACACACCCTTTGAACTAGTATTCGGCAAAATTGCTCGACAACCGTCTTATGCGCCACCCGCCGACGAAGAGAATAGCCGAACATATGGAAACTACCTCGTCGACCTAGCAACGAAGCTCCACGATATACAAGCCTTAGCTCGAGACCATCTAATAGCCTCAAAGGAACGGTCAAAAAAATACTATGACCAAAAGGCTAACCCGCATACCTTCCACCTCGGTGACTACGTATACCTGCAACGAGGAAAGAAACAAGGGAAACTGGGGGATCATTATACTGGCCCACACGAGATAATGGAAGTAATGCGAGATGGAAATCTAAGGATCAAAATCGGGCGTGAAACTCGCGTAGTGCACCCAAATCGCCTACGTTATTCACACATCGACCTAGAAAATAGCAGTGAGGAGGACTAACAAATCTGCAATAAAATAAAAGGGGAGAAATATATATACATACGTATATATATATACAAGAATAAATATTAATAACAATAATACTAATAAAAAAAAAATATATAAAACCTATATTAACAAATAGGGGGAATATGTAACAATAGCGTAACAAGGAAATATCAATTCACACCCAATAATCTTTTTGCACAGACTACTCGCGTTTAACAATGGGTAGACAGAGCTACGTGGTGGATATAGAAGGATTCTTCGACGATTCAGGAAAACTCATACCCAAGGAAATCGCCGTTCTCTCACTTTTTCACGCATATTCCGATCACTGGATCGTCGAACCACCGGGCTGGGATCAAAGTCTCAGCGAAGAAACAAGAGAAACAAATCTATGTCACACCTTGAGTGCGCATGGATTATTTTGGGAGGAAGGGATCATCCAATACCAATGGATGATCATGCAACTAAAAACAATCCTCAGAGCTGCCCAACGGGTCTACGTGTATGGAGAACATGTCGCTGAATATATAGCTAGCATCTGCGACTGCAAGGTCCTAAACCTCCAAGGGTCCGCGCCAGCTCTCCATGAAATTGAAGGTCCTGGACATTACTGTCTACACCATGGAGTCGTCTTAAATCGAAGCCACCATTGTTCTCTCAACAACGCAACCAAATTGAAAAGATACCTTCAGGCCGTGCGAAAGGCTAATAAAACATGTGGGCCGCCATCAACCGGCCCTCACAAGACACCCTGTCTCTTCTGCGAAGAAATCATCACCGCCATGGACGAAGACAGAGAAGCAACGACAGACGAACCACAGAGACCACACCCTATGCGGGAGACGGAAACAAGAAGAAGGACCAGGTCAGGAAAAATCCGAGCCTTTTTTGTGACCCTACTAACTTTGGGTTTAATGGGCCAAACACAGAGTCTCGTAGGCTACGACTGCGGATCCAATCAACTCAACATAACAACCCTTTCACTATTGGACGTCGAAGAATGCGATATACCTCATGTCAAACCTAATATCACGGAAAAATTCATTCGACTCATGCAAGTTAATGAATTTACAAGGACCTACCTTATGCAATGCAAAATATCAATTCAGCGAGAAATATTTCACTGCGGGATGCACTCGCACGCATCTCCAGTCGCCCACGGAATCATGGAGTATTTGAAGGAGGTAAGCCGCAGCGAATGCTCAAGATTGATCCAAACCGGAATTCTCAAAATCTCTGACAATTCAGTAATAACCGGAATAAAACGGAACGCAACAGTAACTAGCAGCGTCACACTAGCTGGAAAAATAGGACAGGATGGTACGTGCGTCGGCACGCAATTTTCAGATCCGTACGGCAATTGGGATAACGTAGTAGTAATGGGCATAGTACGTATCACACTACAGGAATATCTTGCCCGAGTAAATATTAACACCGGACATATATATTTACGATCTGGGATACCATGCAAGCTTTCGGATGACGGATGCATCGACATCGAGGGAGGAAATTCATACTGGAACCGATTACCCACGGACCAATGCCAATTCAGCAGTTACGACATGTTGTATGAAGGTACCGCAAATAAGATCTCCACTGAAGAAAACGACAGTAGTCGCACCATTTACACCGTATCAAAAGGGGAAACGACCTTTGCGTTAGCAAAGAAAGGAGAATTATCCGTCTGTGGTTACACACTCATTCGAACAGAACATCCCAGGCTGTTTATTTTCGAAGGACGCAAGGACGTCACGCTGAGCGCCCGAAGGAAAGTAGCGCCAGAGAATTTGGACCTTTTCGCCTACGTAAATGCTAAGTTTGTCTACGTCGAAAGACACATACAAACAGAACTCGGCAACCTATATCACAATGTGTTAACGCAAAGTTGCAATCTGGAACGACAGGTATTAAAAAATACTCTCACGCTGGCTACACAGGCGCCAGATGAATTCGCATACCAACTCATGAAAGGACCAGGGTATATGGCTGTCGTCGCGGGAGAAGTTGTACACCTCATAAAATGCATACCTGTCGAAGTAACGATCCGCAGAACAAAAGAATGTTATCATCATGTACCAGTATCACGAGCAGAGAAACAACTTTTTCTATCCCCTCGCACACATATAATCCTTCAGACGGGAACACAAATAACCTGCAACCCCATGGTACCTCCTATGTACCAATTACAAGACTCATGGTATAAATTTACACCCGCACCCATAGAGGCAATGCCACCCCCTATGATAAAACCCCTCATCAAAGCCACATGGAAATATACAAGCCCAGGACAACTCGCAACTAGCGGTATATACACGCAGGAAGACTTGGAAAACCTCCGAGACCATATTATGTTCCCCGCAGAGCGGAGCGCAATCCTCAATACTATCGCCAGAAGCATAACCGGACACCCGACCCTCCGACAAGGCACGTCGCTCGTAAACTTACTAGACGAAGATGCCCTCGATAGGATCACACAAAACGCTTGGGATAAAATGTGGACTTCCTTCCTCACTTTCGGTACAGCTAGCGCTGGGGTACTGGGCCTCGTAATTCTTGTAAGAGGAGTAAAACTTATCGCAGACACAATTATTCATGGATACGCGCTGCATTCAATTTATGGCTGGTCGATACATATGCTCGGAGCTCTCTGGAGTTCTGTAACACACTTGCTGCTACATCTCGCTCATTATAAAACAAAAGAGGAGTCAGAACTCGAGACGCAAAGTCAACGAAATCAGCCTCTGCTGACAGACACGAATCAAAGTTCATCCCTGTACCCAACACTCGGCACAGCTCCGACGATAGCATTCGAAGGGCCGACAGTACACTATTCACCAACGAGCTAATTAAAAAAAAAAAGAAAAACGGAGAGACAAGGAAAGAAGAAAGAAGGAAGAAAAGGAAGCCCTGCCTCCGAAACTTATATAAGCTAAGACGGTATCCTCGAAAAGCACATTTCCTGAAAAGTTCTCTAACGCACCGTTTCGTAAATGAAACCCCCGGTCGAACTTAACGGAGTGGAAGTTAACGAGTTCTACGGTCCCATTGACGGCATTTTACCAAACACAGAATTTTATTTTGCACTTTGGGAGTCAGTGTGTATAATCGGCACTTCATACATCTGCACAATAACATCACGGGCAGCCTGCCGATCGTGCTATTTTGGACAACTGCACCAGCCCCAAAACTTTCAACTGTTAGAACAACATACGCTATTTCTCCCTGGAAGACCGCTCCGGCTACGTTGCAAATTTTGCAATAGGCCTTATTTACGCCTCAGAGTAGCGGGTGAGTGCCGAGAGTGTATCGAAGCATATCTGGACAACAAGGACACACTACTAGAGGGTTTCCCTATCGACGTAATAACAGAGTGGTAGAATGGCCGGTTTCACCAACGAATGGGTACAGAACAACCTCGAGGAGGTGACAAATTTCTTGAATGGAATATGGGCAACACGGAATGAGGTTACTACCGAAACCACTATGACTCCGGCTATATTGACTTCGACCCCAGGGATGGCGTATGCCCTATGTATCGACAAAATGTTCGTCGGCCTCGTCAACGCTCTCGCCGATCCCGAGCAGGAGGTGCAAGAAAATCCGGTGCCATGGGAGTTGTTACCAATGGAATTTAGTGAAAACCGGACGCCACTAAACTCGCCTTACCGCAACCTTGACACCTTCGACGATAACCTGGCCAACATAAACCACCAGAGACAGATAGAGCAGGCCATTGAACGAATAGCCGATATCGCCGCCGAACAAGGGGCCGAGCAAATCATCGACCCCGTGGAAGAACCTGCCACCGAAGACAATGAAGAAGTGATAGAAATCGTGGAAATGGAGGTTCCACAAGCAGAGCCGATCGACTATTCCAACCCGGAAACATCCATCAGGGCCCATATGGACAACATATTCTCGGATCCCAGGTACAGCAGCGGGGGAATCTCACCCTATGAACTTCCAGGGCTCTCCCAGTGGATGCCATTCCTCGAGCCTCAAATTCAGGACGAAGACCTGCGGGCCGCTTTCGAGCCTCTCATCAAGTACATGGAACTACCCCGGACGGAGTGAAACAAAGAAAAAGGGAAGGAGTTAACAATAACCAGTGCGTTTTAATTCCTCGGAAAATACATAAACAATTTTTTTTTTCTTTTTCTTCCTTTCTATTATCGAATAATATACACCAAATGAGTGCCTTTAAAAATATATATATATATATATATACTAGTGGGTTATTGTGGCTCGCGCGCTTCGCGCGCTCGCACCCATTTCTGGACGTAAACCCTTGTTATTCCAAATACTTCAAAAGACGGGTTCAATACTTGGATGGGTGACCGCGTCCAAGTACTATCCCCCCCCCCCCCCCCTCGATTCTTGACACGGCGGCGACAGCGGCGAAATCCTTTTATATTATAGAGAGATACATATATAAAAAAAAGACTCACGCCCTTATTATTCTAAGTCTTTTACCCCCCTCATTATTCCAATCCCCTTATGCTAAATGGACTTAAGCCCTTATAATTCCAAGTCCCTTTAAGCTAAATGGACTTGGGCCCTTATCATTCCAAGGGCTTTTAAGGATGGACTTAGGCCCTTATAATTCCAAGGCCCTTTAAGGATGGACTTAAGCCCTTATTATTCCAAGGCTCTTTAAGAATGGACTTAAGCCCTTATTATTCCCCCCCCCCCCCCCCCCCCCTCGATTCTTGACACGGCGGCGACGGCGGCGGCGGCGGCGGCGGCGGCGGCGACAGCGGCGAAATCTTTTTATATTATAGAGAGATATATATATATATATATATAATAAAATAATAATAAAAAAGAAACCTTCGTTTAAAAACAGTTAAATTAGCGATAAAGAGTGTACCAACTAGTCTTGCCGTAAGTACCTCCGTAAGGAGTAAGCGATTTCTCAAACCATACTAAATAAGCTAAGGTTTCTCTTCTTCTTCAATAATTAAAAGAATTATCTTATATCCTAAAAATCAATTATGTCATGTTTCGTGTGACTATATTATTTTTACTCATGTTAGCATATTGCAAAACTCCTAACATTCGTCTTAAGAGGGGAGGTGTTACGTCCCACGCAACATCTCACCTACACATATATATTTTGCGTGTTTTCTCCGATTCTCTAACACTAGTCATAGATAAAACTTATCAACCGCTGTATTAGGTTGACCAGCCACACGCGCCACTGCCGCACGCGCCAGAGTTCAGTCCCCTACCCAGTCGCTCTCTCACTAATCCCTCACAGTCGTAAAACTCTATCGCTCTGACCCTCGCGGTTCTTTCACTCTTTTCTAATCTACGCATACGCACCAAACCTTTACACGCACACTACATCAAAACTACACACGCATAAAAGCTTTAATGCATTCTCAGTACTCAAATCCCTCGCGTTCGTAGAATCTTCTCTCTCTTTTCTAAATTACACTCGCATAAAAACCCTACTCATTTAATGCATTCTTCAGCATTCAAAAACCTCGCGCTCGCCGAACTTTCACTCGCGCTCGTAAAATCTTCTCTCTCTATTCTAAATTACGCACGCATAAAAGCCCTGTGCATTATTCTCGTTCAATACATCCTCATTATCTAAATCTTTAAAGCACACGTGAAGTCTGTCTCACTCTAGCCACGAGCCTACAAAATCCCCACCTAACGCAATTTTTACTCACACACACACTCGTTCAACCTATATTCCTACTCACTCACACCAACTCTCGCCCCTTTTCAAAATTAAGGGACAATGAACCAACGGCACGCAATTTAGCCATAAAATCGCCTAGAACTAGTATATAAGGACCGAATTTTCCGAATAAGTTCAGTTACTTCACCGGCATCGAACCTGCGACTACGTTCACCGCTACACAGAGCGAGCAAGGCTCTGCTACGACGAAGCTCTAGCCCTGCGAGGCAGAGTCCAGCATAAAAAAGTAAAACCGAGCAATCCGGCTTCAAGTTTGTAAAACAGTGTAACATCGAACTTTTCACCGTACAATATAAATATTTTGTGAGTATCACTTTGAAATCTCCGACTTCAACATTTATTTCTGCATGCAACCTGTGTTCGCCTGTAGTTCTCCCAGAGGCTCATTACCTCTGTACGTCTTCCCTTAATAAATCCACGGCAGTACGGCGAGGTCTCCGTCCCTGGGTAAAGGGCTAACGCCTTGACCCGAAAGAGAGACCACTCATTTATGGTACTTTCCGAGCGAACTCAACATTCGCCGGTCAGGACGTAACAGTATCGTCGTTAAGGAATGTGGGACCAGGTTAATCATATTGTCAGCAAATTGCGATTTATTTTTTCTGTCATAGGTTGTTTGTGCCTCCCGAGATCTCCTTTCCCATCGTCCGATACCAATCCTGTAACATCAAGAAATACCCTCGATGCGGTGAAAGGATGTATCAAGAACGGAGGACAAATCGACGTCGAGACCAAAAAGAAAGAAAAAGAATAGTGTATTGAATCAAGTATTTAAAAGATGGTTACAAATGGACTAGACACAGACCGATATAAGACAAAATGACATTATTTAGCTCGGACTTGAACAATGAATCTAGGAAAAATGTGGTTATTTAGCATTGTGAACACTGTTCTTCCCAAGGTTTTCGGCCATGGTTTTCCTTGTTGACATGGACGAATGTCGGAACAGTGTAGATTAACGAATATTGGACGGATTTTAGAATGATGGACCGTGGCACATCTTAGGGTGGACTAGGAGTTGCCGGGGCAGCAACTTATGAGGAGGGGAGTAGTGTAACGAATATGTAGCTGACTATTCGTTGAGACACACGATATTAGTTAGGATTGACAAGAGACGGACGAACGGACGATCGATACAAGATCGATCGTCATATAAAACAGTCTGGACTGACACGTCTGAACGAACAGACGTGTGACAGCTCGTGCTCGAGATATTTAGATACGTTTATACTAATTATATCCGCCCCCAAACTAAATACGCGCGTTATTCATTTGCTCGGTCGTTACAATATATATATATATATTGTGAGAGAAATTTCCGGGTGGAGGGCAACATTTCTAAAACCTCTACGACCGGTAACTAACCACAAAACCCAAACCCTCGATCGGTTTATTTTTATTAACAATGGGCGCCATTCGCACACGGTGTGCGACCCGATCGGGAAAGATGGTAACAGAAGGTCAAGACTGTGCTCGGCCAGCAAGCAGCCATGGGGGAATGGTAGAGGGGCGGTCCGGTGAATTCGAGTTGAGTGAAAACGAAATTGATTATCTCAACACACCATTGAGAGAGACGAAAATAATCTTTTATTGAACAGAAATCTAATTCAGGCAAAAACAGTACGAATGAAATAAATTAAAGTCTCTCGCTCTCTTTTCCATCAAAAATCCTTAAAGGCTACCCGGTACAATCTTTCCCTGCTACACTCCCGACGGCTACTCAGTTCACCGACGAGAGGGATGGCCTAATGCCAATAAATTCCAAAATATAAAATAATTACGCGAAATACGAGAATGGCGAGAAATACAATAAATAACGCGACGTCCCTGAGTCCCTACTAAATTTCGGACGGCTCGCACACAGACACAAAATATACACGGTAACAAAAGAAAACGGAAAACGATCGGCGGTGTGTCTCCGCGGTCGCGCGGCAAGGTCAGAAGGACACTCGCTCGCGGACGAAACCCGAATGCGCGACGACGTGCGGGTCTGCCTACGCGAGAAACACACGAAATAATACCGCGTTTCTTCTAATTACCGGTACTAAGTGCAGGCAAAGTTGCACTGGAAATACGTGGCGTACCCGGTGAAGCCGGGGCGATACGGACTCTCGCCGTTCTCGCTTTTATTTCGCCGTTTGCCCGTCGAACAGCTGCCGCCGTCGACCGAAGCCTCGAATTTTACCCATCGCGAAAGAACAGCGCAGAGACCCGCACGTCTTGCCGTTAACAAACACCCAATCACACAAAATGGAAACCCTCGCGATTCCCGGCCAATTCCGCAGAGAAACTACGCACAGGCGACGCGAGCCCGTCTAATACTTTCCCGACGCGATTTTGATCCAACGCGTATGACTAACCGAAAAGCCTGAGACGGTGCCCGACGCCGCGACCGAGTCTTACGTTAATTACGGCAAACACAATAACGAATGAAAAAGGCACAACTACTGCGATACTGAACGTCCAACTATTAAAATACAATCGGTTGCGAAAGGCTTACCGGTATCGAGAACTAAAATCCACGGACGAGAGGGAAGCTCGAAAATTCCTTAGTTGCTCGGGTGCGTAGAATTCCAAGGCGGTAGTCCGAGAGTGAGCCGTCCAACCCGTCACGCTACACCGTTCGCGAGAGAAATCCCGAAAAACGGTTGTCGCTCATCGATCGGGATCGCGACAACCCCCTCCCTTGTTCCTACTCTAATTCCCATAACCCAGCGTACCGGTAACTGGCGCCTCGCAGGGCGGCCTCGCAATTACACCTTTTCGTACGGCGCGCGCGAAGATCTTTTCGAATAGCGGCTGTCAGCTGTTGCGTTATCGCAGATACGACGAAAAGGGCGGGCGGCAGCCAAATAAATGGTCGCTGATGGTCGCTGATGCGTTTTCCCCGATCGGCAGGATGACGAGTATCTTGGTGCAAGGTGAGGAAAAATCGTCCTTTTGATGCCATAGACCGGACGCAGGGTAGGGCTCCTGTACATCGCTCTTCGGATGTTGCGTTTCGCTGTCTCGAACCGGTAGTCCGTTCCCTGGTATTCGAAGAGTTCTCGAACTCCGCAGTAGTTGTGAAAACGATTCGCTTAAATTAGTAACAATACGCCTATCTTATACTGAGCCCACGGAATTGCCCGAGAAGGTGGAACGGTGCGCCGTGAGAGCGTGTGACAGCCCGCTCTCGTCCATGTGGTTCTCGCTTTTGTGACGAGGTAAAAAAAACCGCGTCACAAACTACATCCCCCCTCCGGCAAGGCCGACCCCGGCCGTCAAAACCTTTCGCAACTGCTGGACTATGCGAAGACCAAAAATGTTTTTTTTTTTTTAAAGTGCTTTAAAAACCCCTTGTCTAGGCGTCGATCACGTTTCCAGGGGTTCGCTTAGGCTCAGTATTCGTAAATAAATCAATAAAAAGCAAATCGGAAATCGTACACGAGAATGAAGATGTTTTTCTCGTGAAACCATAGCCCTTCTGCAGAATTAGCGAGTCCAGGTCGTTCGAGAACATCACCGCCGATCTACGACGAACACAACCACAACCACATAAAAAAAAAACGGAAACATAAAACACTAAAATACCGTGTCACCTCCTACGGGAAAAGTGACAAGAAATGAAATGGATTCGGGGGTTCCGTCCTGCCTCGGAAATTTCGAATGCGCGATCCACCGGTAGGATCTTTTGGTCGGTACCGGTACTCATCCAACTAGGAACGAAATCCATTCGTAGCCTAGAGTATTTGTAAGCACTCGTGCTCGAAGCCTGGAATCTCGTTCGGCATCGGCTGAGCTCCGATTGACGTGGACAACCTCCCCCGAATTACGCTGATATTCGAAGGACCCATCGCCGTTGAATGCAATATTTCCTCTTGCTCTCGCATGAGGGCTGCTACCCATCCGGTCTGACACGCATCCGTCTGCAGGGAAGAATCTGGCGGCCGTGGTATTACCGCCAGCGTATTTCCAAGTCATAATCCGTATGACACAAAAATTACAAAACAAAAAAAAACAAAAATATATAACGAAATGCGGAGAAAGCGATCCGTGAAATGCGCCGGATTCTTTCTTCGAGTTACCGGTAGTGTGGAGGTGTGTATTTTGATACCCTTGAAGTCGTAACCATCGACGAGTCAAAAGTCTGCGTCGATTGAAAAATTGTTGTCGACAGTATCTCGCATAACTCCCCACTTTTGGTATTCGCCGACTTTCTTCTCGAAGAAGTTCGTCTTCCCCTCCAGGGAAATATTCTCCATGAAGTCAAAGGGATTTTCGGAATTGTAGACTTTTGGACATCCCAGCTCCAGAAGTAATCGGTCGGCAACGAATTCGATGTAATGGCCCATGAGAGTACAGTTCATGCCGAACATCTCAACCGGTAACGCCTCCGTCAGGAATTCCCGCTCGATCGTCACAGCGTCCCCGATGATTGATATCACACGTTCCTTCGATGGTTTTTGAACGATGTGCTTGAACATGAGACAAGCGAAGTCACAATGTAGACCCTCATCCCTTGAGATGAGCTCGTTACTGAAAGTTAGACCGGGCATGAGACCTCGCTTCTTAATCCAGAATATTGCAGCGAAGCTCCCGCTGAAGAAGATGCCCTCTACCGCAGCAAAAGCGGAGGAAGAGGGGATCAAAAGGAGATTTTCGATGGCGTTGAATAAGAAATCTCTCTCCCTGGGATTAGTGATGTAAGTGTCGATCAGCAATGAATACATCTCGGAGTGGACGTTCTCCATGGCTACTATTTGAAAGCTGTAGAAGCAACGCGCCTCGGTCACCTGTACCTCCTGGCTGAATCGTTCGACCAAATTCTCGTTGACAATTCCGTCCGAGGCCGCGAAAAATGCCAATATGTGCGAGATGAAGTGACGCTCGCGATCGTTTAGCGTTTCCCAATCTTTGCTGTCCTTGGATAGATCTACTTCTTCAACTGTCCAAAAGGAGGCTTCGGCCCTCTTGTACATCTGCCAGATGTCGGGCCATTGGATCGGAAATATAACGAACCTGCGGGGATTATCCCGCAGCAAAGGCTCCAGTTCGGACACGAACTTGTCGGACGTCTCCAACTCCTCAATTTCCGATTCTGAAACAGTCTTCGATTCGTCAAACTTGTGGTGAAGTCCACTTTCATTATCTTTACCGGTACAGAACGATCGTTCGCCGGAAAACCGGTACTCCCGGAAACTGGAGCTCTCAAGAGTCTCATGAATATTCTTCTTCGTGGACTGTGTTAGACCCATGGTCCGGTTCTTTAAATGTTTTCGGGTGACACTCGGTGAACGTCAGGTGAATGAGTTTGAGACGGCGTCCGCAAAAATGCGTTGACCAAGGCAGGGATGCCTTGAAGACGGAAGTGACCACCCCGGGGAGGTATGGACACGATGTTTTCCTCAGAAAATCCGCCAGTCGCGATAATAGTCGCAACCACTGCGCCGCCGAGACAGGAACGAAATGAACCCGATCACAATCGCACGGCGTGTCCGGTACGCCACCGAGAAAATGACGGTCCTTCCCATAAAACAAAAAGAAAGGGAGACAGTAAATCACGAAACAAATAATAAATAAAACAAATAATCCGATTTATAAGAGGGAAAAAAAAACCCTGAAATAAATGCAAGGAGAAATATCGAAATAAACAATTCCTAAAGTCCATGAGTAAAATCGAAAAAGTAGAAAAGTCAATAAATAAAACAAATTACTAAATAAAATAAGAAAAAGGTCAAAGCAGAAAATTAGTCAATAAGTAAATTAAAGGACTTAACCAATCAAAATGAAACATTTGCCAGGATGAATCAATCAATAAAGTCAACAAGTCGATTAGTAAATTAATAGTAGTCAATAAATAAGATTAATAACATTGCTTAGCCAATAAGTCAATGGATAAATTAATAAATCAATAAAAGTCAATGAATAAAATAGTCCATAACTAAATAAATGAATAGATCCATAATTTAAAAAAAAACCAATAAGTAAAATAGTCAGGAAATCAATAAAAGAAGGTCAATAAACAGCACCAACGAAAACGACAATAAATAAGATGTTTGAGAATTGCCAGGATGAGATATAGCGGAACGGGGGTAAATAAATAAGCACTGCCGATGGTAACAGTGAAAATAAACTATTTATTCAGTAACGACGAAGATGTAAAAAAGCGCGCGAAAAACACTGTACAATGAGTAGACCGTTGCGCTTGAGCTGTGCCGAATAACAATAATCGGAATAACAATAATCGGAATAACAATAATCGGAATAACAATAATCGGAATAACAATAATCGGAATAACAATAATCGGAATAACAATAATTGGAATAACAATAATCGGAATAACAATAATCGGAATAACAATAATCGGAATAACAATAATCGGAATAACAATAATCGGAATAACAATAATCGGAATAACAATAATCGGAATAACAATAATCGGAATAACAATAATCGGAATAACAATAATCGGAATAACAATAATCGGAATAACAATAATCGGAATAACAATAATCGGAATAACAATAATCGGAATAACAATAATCGGAATAACAATAATCGGAATAACAATAATCGGAATAACAATAATCGGAATAACAATAATCGGAATAACAATAATCGGAATAACAATAATCGGAATAACAATAATCGGAATAACAATAATCGGAATAACAATAATCGGAATAACAATAATCGGAATAACAATAATCGGAATAACAATAATCGGAATAACAATAATCGGAATAACAATAATCGGAATAACAATAATCGGAATAACAATAATCCGTTATGATGAGTAAGTCCGGTATGAGCGGTCCCGGTGAGCCCATTAGATTATATAAATCGCGTGAGACGTCCGGATGAAAAAATACCCGCGGCTGTGGACTGCCGCGAGTTAACCGCCAGGTGAGCTCTACCCGCGGCGCTGTATCGCCACGAGGTACCCGTTGAGAACGTGAGCGATTCCAGTGTACCGACGTGTCGCGTAACTGGGAACGTATACTCGCACTATGCTCCAGATGAGCTGACCGATATCCCGAAATCGAAGATACGTTTCCCACAGTGAAATATACCGAACCTGAGCGCAACCGTGAGCTTAACCGTGTTGAGGAAACCGAACTGTTGTACCCCGAATTATTTTATTCAATTAAAACTAAAGAAATATATAAAATAAATTAGAAAATACATTGGGAAATACTTACTGGCAAATCCACCGCGTCGCGAAGCCGACTCGCGTAGGAATTTGCCGAATAAGTATCGTATGACGCCCGGTTGATGCACCCGGCGTTGAGAAATCGTGCTGAGCGAGAATCGGACGATAGTCGATTCTCGATGTCGAAATAAAGGAAGTAAATCAAAATTGCAGACGTATCAATTTGCACCTCGCGGATCGCGATCGGGAAATTGACAGTCTGAACTCGACTAGAGAACAGAGAGGTTGGTCTCAGAGTTAGGCTCATGTTCAAAGAAATCGACGACTGTATTAAGAAATTATTGGCAACGATCAGATTAATTGTCTTTCTTTGAATAAACTTGTTATTTAGTTTGTATAAACAAACTTGAGTTCTACTCTTAATTTGGCAACGATCCCAAAATACCTTATTAATTTAAATTTGTTGACTTCGCGTACAACAGAACAAAATCGGCGATCTACCCGAGCGCGGGGTGACCCGTGTCAGCCATTAGGCGTAGATGAGCGCGAAACCTGTTGCACGCGGCACGTAACCCGTGCCGCCTCGGATGACAGCCGGTGCGCGTGCCTCGGCGGCGCGCGTCGGCCTCGCCGGACTCGGTCGGGAGGTGCTGCCGAGCAGCGGCCGCTCGAGCTAGCGCACGTAGCCGCGCTGATTCTCGAACATTCCGCCCGCCATCAGCGACGGCGTCGATGATGAGATGATCGCTGATCCGGTTGAGATGATTCCTTGTAGAGATGAAGCGCTACTGATGATGTTGAGCGTGAGCGGTCCTGCGTAGTCCGTATCCGAAGTCGATCCGAAGGTGGGAGTGCCACCCGGAACAGAGGTAGTTGGCCCATCGAAGATGAGCACGGATCCCCCCATGCCAGGTACACCCCACACCCCGGAAGATGTGGGACGTCGCAGAGTTGAAGTGTCTACCTCCAAGAATGCCAAAGACCTGGCGGATGTTAGCCAGGGTGAGCCAGGTTTGAATTGAGCGCCTCTGAGTAGCGCCGATGAGCGTGACCAATGAGTATGACCGATGAGAGTAGCCAATGAGCATGGCCGATGAAAACGACCGATGGGCATGGCCAACGAGCAGAAGTTTCCTCTGAAGATGAACACATTTCTGTAACAAAAATATCAATGAAACGGAACAAGGCTGTCAGAGGTGAAACCTCGCAAGTGAGAATTCCTTGAGAGTCGACGCGCTGAGCGGCGACGAACAATAAAATATCCGGGTGAGCCTTGCGTACGTCAAGGTCACCGGATACCAATGGCTGAGTTTGCCGTGAGGCGAGCCAATGAGTCGTCCATAGATTTCTTGAGCTGTCCATGGTGATCCCATCCACTATGATGAGTGATCTCTGAGCTGCGCGATGGTGACGTCCCTGGAGACACAATCAGCCGGGTTAGCTACTCCCGAGATATGCCACCAAGATGCGTCTGCGCTGAGCTCCTGGAGTTGAGCAACGTCGGGTTCACGACGTCCTTCCCCTTTGAAGAATGACCCGATCCATATGCGTTGAACGTGAGTCCGTCCACAGATGAGTTGTCCGCACGTCCAGGCGCAGTGTAGCCTTGGGACGTGGTTAACGAGTTCTTTTGAATCTCGCCCTTGCAGCGCTGCGATGAGTTCCAATATTCGGGATGATGAGTCAGTTGAGTTGTGCTACCTGGATTTTGGTGCACACCAGGACCGCATGAGCGGTTGTGGACGGTGAGCTGACGACGATGCGGACGCCTGCCGACATCGCGTGTTGAGATGCACCAGAGAAGCCATGTAGATCCACCGTTGAGTCACTCCGTGCGTTGCCACTGAAGCAACGAGAATCTGGCCAGATATGTGCGTACTTCTCTGAGCGTGAGCCATCGCGTTGAGACCTGAGACGACAAAGTATTGTCGCAGCCGACCTTGTGCGACCAGAGGCCTGCAGAAGCGTCTGTGCACAAGTCGTAAGCGTCGAGACGGAGTTGAGATGTCCGAGTATTCCAACTTGGTATGATGATCCACTTAATGAGCGTGCCCATGACCGCGAAAGAACCCGTGACGAGCACGAGTTGATCGATGATCGCAATGTAGCTAGCGACACCCCGCCCGCATAGCACGATTCCTTTAGTCGGTGAACCGACTGATGAGCTGAGCTGATGTATCCACTCCTCCACCTGCGCTGTCGAGTGAGACACCCGGTTGAACTGGTCGTTAGTCCACAACATTCGAGGCAGATGCCAGTCTTCAGGATGCTTGATGATCGTGTGCGACGAGACACAGGTGTAGTCGAACCAAGATGAGAACGTCCGGGATGTTGAGCTGAACCCTCGCACTTGTGCGCATGCGCTCCTTCACGGAGTGCCCGGAGGTGATGATAACCGAGGTGTTGAAACCCGTTGACCTTAATGAGGTCTCACTCAAGTAGTCACCCGAATAGTCGATTGAGTGATGAACCATGCGCTAACTCGTGTAGGGTCATTTGTTCCCCCCATGAGAACCGAGCAAAAAACCGAATGAGCGGCGCGAATCGCGCGAGAACCGTCCAGACGACGCGAAACCGTGACGTCACCTCGCGACTGTCTATCGAGATGCCCGAGAGCCCGATCGAGCGTGAGAGCGGTGAACCGAAACTCCCAACGCACAAAATACTTGTTAAATGCGCAAAGAATTCACTAGCACGTGAATGACACTACGCGCGGCACCAGTGAGTTATTGTCTGAGCGCGAGGGAGACGGGACACGCGAACTCCCGATGCAATGCGCGCAAAATATGCGATGAACTGTCTTGTTACAACCTGCGTGAAAAATATAACACGTCACCAATGAACTCCTAATGCGCGAAACCGATGAGACGAACGAGGTATGTCACGATGAGCGCGAGAGAGACGCGACACGCGATCTCTCACCAAATGTAACCGTTGCACCGTCCGAGCGCGTGAGAGCGAGCGAGAGAGCGAACACAAAATCTAGTCGCGCACTGTACAGCTGAGATCCCGACTGTGAGTGGAGGGGAGAGAGACGCGACACGCGAACTCTCACCACACAAGCGTCAGTTGAGCTGTTCAAAATGGCTGAGCGCGGGAGCGAAACACGAACACGTGCTCGCCGCGCGAGAACCCGGTGTAGATGTCACAAAAATGGCCGAAAGAGCGACGTACGAAACGCGCGAGCTCTTCGGCACGAGCATTAGCCGTTGAGAAGTCCGAGCGCGACAACGGATGTGTGCCGCCCGCCTAGGCCGACTGTCGATGGTGGGGAGAGAGACGCGACACGCGAGCTCTCACCGCACGAGAGACAGCTGAGATGTCCAAAATGCCGAGCGCGCGAACGATCGACGAACGCGCGCGCTCTCCTTGCACAAGAGTCGACCGATGAGTCGGCCGAGACGCACTGCGTGGGAGAGAGAGGCGAGCTCTTTCCACACGAGAACACTGCTGAGCTGTCCGGACGGTGCAAGCGCGAGAAAGAAGCGCTAACGCGCGAACTTTCACAGCGCGCGAGTCCGATGAGTCTCCCGAATGTCACTGTGCGAGAGAGACGCAACACGCGTACACTCCCTGCACGACACTGTTGAGCTGTCCGAAATCTGCGAGCGCGAGAAACGCGCAGACACACAAGCTCTCACTGCGCGAAAGTCCGATGAAAAATGTCCAAGCCGATCGCGAGAGCGAGGCACAAATACATATCTGCTCGCCGCCCGAAAGTCAGCTGGTGAGTTGTCCGATGGCACTGAGCGACGCTCACACGCGTCACACAAACTCTCTATCTGTGCACTAAACCGATGATAATAATTTTGACAGCCACTAATAATGCGAGAGAAGCGCAGCGCGCGAACCCTCGATGCACAAAAATCCCGGTGAGTAGATCGAGAAATTTCATACGCGCGAACGAGATACTACGCGCGAACCGGTGAAATGTTTGAGCGCGAGAGAGCGCCGTCGAAGCGCGCACTATATCGATGAGAAGGGCCACTGTCACTGTAGTAAGAGAGCGACGTGCGACGCGCGAGCTCTCACTGCGTGAGAGGCCGCTGAGATGTCCGAAATGCTCGAGCGCGAGTGAGAGAGAGCACACAATAGTCACTGTCCGAGCGTCCGATGTGTCGCCTGAGAGCGACAGCAGACGCGTACCGCCTGTGTGAGAGACCCGACCGCCGGTGGTAGGGAGAGAGACTCACCGCCACGCGAGAGCCTGGTGAGATGCCCAAGATGGCCGAACGCGGGAACGCGGCATGATCGCGCGCGCTCTCCACGGACGAAAGTCCGGTGAGTCGTTCGCACTGTCCGTGACGCGGGAGCGGTGCACACGGCACGACAGCTCTCCTCGCACGAGAGCCGGCCGGTGAGACGTACAGGTGCGCTCGAGCGCGAGCGAGAGAGCTTCCCGATGAGCTGCCCAAGTGTCATTGCGGGAGAGAGATACATGACACGCGCACTCTCTCCGCGCCTCACAGATGAGATGTTCCGATGAGTACACTTACACTGACACTTTTCGCGCACTTTTCGCTCCCCACCGTTCCGCTATCCGGCTCGAAGGATCAAATGTTTGAGAATTGCCAGGATGAGATATAGCGGGACGGGGGTAAATAAATAAGCACTGCCGATGGTAACAGTGAAAATAAACTATTTATTCAGTAACGACGAAGATGTAAAAAAGCGCGCGAAAAACACTGTACAATGAGTAGACCGTTGCGCTTGAGCTGTGCCGAATAACAATAATCGGAATAACAATAATCCGTTATGATGAGTAAGTCCGGTATAAGCGGTCCCGGTGAGCCCATTAGATTATATAAATCGCGTGAGACGACCGGATGAAAAAATACCCGCGGCTGTGGACTGCCGCGAGTATTTAACCGCCAGGTGAGCTATACCCGCGGCGCTGTATCGCCACGAGGTACCCGTTGAGAACTTGAGCGATTCCAGTGTACCGACGTGTCGCGTAACTGGGAACGTATACTCGCGCTATGCTCCAGATGAGCTGAACGATATCCCGAAATCGAAGATACGTTTCCCACAGTGAAATATACCGAACCTGAGCGCAACCGTGAGCTTAACCGTGTTGAGGAAACCGAACAAAATCGGCGATCTACCCGAGCGCGTAGTGACCCATCTCAGCCATTAGGCGTAGATGAGCGCGAAACCTGTTGCACGCGGCACGTAACCCGTGCCGCCTCGGATGACAGCCGGTGCGCGTGCCTCGGCGGCGCGCGTCGGCCTCGCCGGACTCGGCCGGGAGGTGCTGCCGAGCAGCGGCCGCTCGAACTAGCGCACGTAGCCGCGCTGATTCTCGAACATAAGACGATACCTAAATCAATAAACGTCAAAAGATACGACAACCAATAATGTCACAAGAAAAATCCAAAAGACCATACACCAAAAATCATCAATAAATAAAATAGTCAATAAATCAAATCAAACTAAACCTAGTCAAAAAGCAAATCAAACTACATCAATCAATTAAAAAAACAAGTCGATAAACAGGACAATTAACAAATCGAACAAAACGAGAATAAACACAACAACGGTAACAGACACGCCGCTGAGCAAGGTCACGGATAAATCGAGAAATAAATTCAGAAATCAATAAACCGACGAAACAGTCAATAAATCCAATCAACCATTTTTAAATAGTCAATACAAATCGACAAAATAAATAGTCAATAAAATAAACCGAGCAATTAATCAATAAAATCAAAATAGAAATAAAGGGCCAATAAGCGCGACCAGTAAATACCGGTACCAAGCAAAGATAAAAAAATAAAATAATCGCTACTATCCCTAAACAATTTCGAGGATCAATCTCAATATCTCATGGAGAATAAATCTTTCATAAAAAGAAACTCAATTGAAAGAGCGGATAGAAAATCCGACGAGCCACAGGGTATACCGGTCAGCCGTCACCACTGTGCGCTCGCCCGCGTCGCCCACTCTTCCTCAGCAACGGGCACCAAGTCCAAAGCCAACGTTTGCCACGAGGATAGTACGGCACACGCGACTCGCAACTTCTCAAATATTCTTCCAAATTATTCCCTGAGATACACGGCAAAATTTTCTCTCGATCCGCCAAACTCGCTAGCTACCGAGTCCACAGCGAGGCAGCCGTATCGGACCGTGCTCGCTCGAGCGGACGAAACAAAAGACGCAAACGTAAACATAAACACGCACGGTAGCCTCGACCGACAAGTTCAACTCGGCCGGCTAACCGATCGCGACACCAATCCATCACCAAATATTATTTCCAAAATCACGAAACCGAAATTAACAAATTCCCGTAGCTATTCCGGATCGAAAGAGAGCGAACATGAAATAATCAATTTCAGTCTTTTTTTTTCCTTAATACAATAATCAATTACAATTTCAATTTCTTTTATTTTATTTTATTTTTTTTAAAGGGGACCACTCAACGAATTTTTTAAGCCCACTAAGATGCTAACTTGGGCCTCACGTTGGGCGCCAATTTGTGAGAGTAATTTCCGGGTGGAGGGCAAAATTCCTAAAACCTCCACTACCCGTAATGAACCACAAAACCCAAACCCTCGATCGGTTTATTTTTATTAACAATGGGCGCCATTCGCACACGGTGTGCGACCCGATCGGGAAAGATGGTAACAGAAGGTCAAGGCTGTGCTCGGCCAGCAAGCAGCCATGGGGGAATGGTAGAGGGGCGGTCCGGTGAATTCGAGCTGAGTGAAAACGAAATTGATTATCTCAACACACCATTGAGAGAGACGAAAATAATCTTTTATTGAACAGAAATCTAATTCAGGCAAAAACAGTACGAATGAAATAAATTAAAGTCTCTCGCTCTCTTTTCCATCAAAAATCCTTAAAGGCTACCCGGTACAATCTTTCCCTGCTACACTCCCGACGGCTACTCAGTTCACCGACGAGAGGGATGGCCTAATGCCAATAAATTCCAAAATATAAAATAATTACGCGAAATACGAGAATGGCGAGAAATACAATAAATAACGCGACGTCCCTGAGTCCCTACTAAATTTCGGACGGCTCGCACACGCAGACACAAAATATACACGGTAACAGTAGTATGCGGTGCGCTATGGCGACCCCCACTCCTATCCCCACTCCTATTCCCACTCCTCGAGCCCGTAGTTCGAGGTGGTGGGGGTAAGAGTGGGGATAGGTTCCGCAGCAGTCCCACTTTTACCCCCACCCCCCTCCAGCAATGAATCTGTGGGGGTATGTGGGTGTGAGAGTGGGAATGTGTGCGTGTGAGGTATCGCCATAGTGCACCGCTTTTTTTATTTTTATTGTTATTATGCATAGAGTTACATATTTTCTTAAAGCTAGGTTTCATGTACAATTTAGATCGATGAATTCAATACGATTATATACGGAGCCCAAATAGCGTAGCCCTACACTCTTTTTTCACAGAATTCTGCTATTTCGTTGAACACTTCGCTATTATAGTTCAGAAAGAAACTAACCCTTAGGGACATGAAGACACTGAAATCCAAGCCAATATCGGCAATCACTTGTCTCCCGTGCTTGGTGTTGACCATCCTCATTCTTGAGATTCTATATATCTTTTGAAGTTCCAGTTCCGCAATGCTTTTATATGGTAGGTGGGACGGTACGCGACCGGTGTCATTGAGTTTCGCCAATTTTTTCAAATACATAATTCACTTTACGGGTTAGCGAAAAGAAGAAGAAGAAAATCGGAACTCGTTAAGGTAACACTGGAGTTTTTTAACGTTCTGTAGAGCACACTGAGCGCCTCTGGACTCCGTCTGTAGGAAACGATGCCACGGGCAGTACACTTCTGCTGTCTTCGGAGGCGGAACATCGAATGATGGACAATCGACGCATCCGCTCAAGTTTATGATTTTGCGTCCTGTGACCAGTTCTAAGATTTGTACAGTCGGTTCACCTACTGCGTACAGTCGAGATTGTTCGCCAACACTTTTCACAATTTCGCGTAATTTTTGATACAGTTCGGCGAGCGTGAGGCCGTCCCCTTGTAGCCAACCACTCAGCCAGTGTAAACCGTGGATGTACTTAGTCCGCCAATTATTTATTCTTCGTATCCGGGGCGGCAATACCTCGATGATATAAGGCGGAGAGACCAACCACAACATTCGACGCTGTGGTTCCTCCACCGAACCCACACACACCTCTTTCGGCAATAATTCGCCATTCTTATCTTTTAAATAGAGAATATCAAACACCAGATCTGTACCGGGCACGTCAAACACCGGATGTGGCCTGTGCATATTGACGTTGAAATCCACGAGCACGCCTTACGCTCTCAACAGGCAGCAGAAGACTGAGCTGCACCGCTGAAGTTGTTATCACGCAGCAGCAGCAATCGTCAGCAATATTGCACGTGCAGATTGAAATCGGATACGCCGCTTTGTTTTTTTATTCCAGCTCGAACTGGACAGCCTCCAAATATTCCACATCTGCCCTTATTTCCTGATAAAACACCGTCGAAGGATCCAAATATTCCAGATAGGAATTTATTATCGAAACGCCTGCTGTGCAGCGCTGCGACCAGTGTTCTCTATCTACCGCTGTTTGCACCTCCTCCAAGTCCTGATATAATTTTTCAACGATGCAAATCGTGATTACTTGTATCACTTTCTGCGCCGCCTTTGAGTAACCGTTCATTCTGCAGCAACAACGTGAACGCGACTGTGCCAAGAGCACGCTTTTGCCACCGTCGTCGGTGACGGTATGATGGACTATCCCCTCCAAGTTTATGATTAAAATATTGCTACGTGTACATTTTTTTATGCGATTAGAGGGGGATAGGCGTTGAGAGTATATTTTGCATCGTATAAAAGAAGAAATAAATCAATTTTATCGATAATCTGTTATTTATTTGTACATGAACCAAGCACGATAATACATTTTAACTATTATGGATGCTGCTGCGGGCTATGACTGGAGCAGCGTCTTCTTCTTCTTCTTCTTCCGGTACTGCTGAATTATCCAACTCCCAAGAATAAGTTTGACCACAGCAGCTCATACCCAATAACTATGAGCTCTCCGTTGGGCGGACGGGCTTGAATTCCAGGT
Source organism: Exephanes ischioxanthus (assembly GCA_958510785.1). NCBI lineage: Eukaryota > Metazoa > Arthropoda > Insecta > Hymenoptera > Ichneumonidae > Exephanes > Exephanes ischioxanthus. The sequence goes on along the minus strand of OY294016.1, from coordinate 19,556,638 downwards.
TATTATACCTTGTCCCGTAGTATTGCATGAGTAGTTTTTTCTCATGCGCAGCGGCAGTCATCTGGTGCAGCAGATTGGCATCGTCCTCGAAGACTTTGACGAATCTCGCAGGGAGGTAGCAAGTAAATGATTCCTCGATGTCAATGGTGATCCTCGGGCCGAATGATGTTTTTACGCATCTTATATCAGTGACCCCGTAATTTTTTTCGAGGGCCAGATCGGATAGTTTTTTGACCGGTAGAAACGATGCAAGCATGCCCACCTTGTTGATTTGAGTGAGATCCATCGTGGAGATTAAGTTTTTCTAGCTGCCGTATCACACGTCGAAACTCTGATCTTGCACGTATCAGCGCTTTTAATTTTGCAACTCCTCCTCCCCACCTCATGATGATTCTAAGATGAAATATAATATGCTGAAGTCAGCTTTTTCAACAGCTCGAAAGGCCACGTGCCGTCTTTGTGACATTGGGATACAGAGCCAATTCCAAGAAGAAATATAATATCTGATGAAATCAGCTTTGTTAGCAGTTCCAAAAGGTCTCTGTGGTCACGTACGACTTTTGCGATATCGGGATACAGAGTCGGCTCCAAGAAGAAATATAATATCTGCTGAAATCAACTTTTTGTGAGGGGCCGAGGGGGAAACAGAGTAGATAACCAAAAAATAAATTTAACATTTTTATTTTATAAGCATAATATTCACAATACCCTAGCACGGGTGCAGCAGCTCTGTATACAATGCAAACACTTATCACTAAAGCTATTTATTTTGTAGCTGCCGCCTATGGATATGCCCGTACTGAAAGTTTTACCCTGCGACTTAAATTTGTCGCGATTATTGACGAATGCCTTATAATAATCATATACTATTCTGTCGTTTCTCGACAAGTCGTCTGAAAATACACTTCTAAACTTATTAATGCCGAGGCCAGTACACATATAATGAAGAAACATAATGCAATACTGTCCGCAACACTGCGAATTCGGACCTTGAAGTTGAATAGTGTTGCATCGGAAGAGGCTGCAGTTTCTTCGGGGACGTGTGAGATGCTCTGGGATGATTGGCGGGAGTCTGTAGCTGTCGAAGAACCATCCATGCCCATTTCGATCGACGTACATGGCGATCCAGTGGGCCCCGGGTAATTTGTGTCCATCGGTATTAACAACGATGGCTGTCGGTTTCGTCCACACCTTCGGGATACGATCTGCAGGGTACACGCCCACTGTATGATCCTTTATGTTCCGGAGAGATTGGAGAATTTGAAGGCTGTTCATAACAATGGGCAGCAACAGTCGAGGGTTTTTTGTCTTCGTTGGCGTACTCTGTCAACCCGACCCTCCAGCTAGTAGTGGTACGATATTCCCACAAAGAATCGAAGCTGTCACTATGACACAGCCACACTTTGATCTTTGTCACATTGTCTAGGGCACACTTTTATGCGTGGTTTTTGCGCAAGAGTCCGTGATATATGCAGCGTGTATTACCCGTCGGTAGGTTATGGAATGACGGTACCTCGTCGTCTTCTTCCAAATTTATAATGAAGCATCCGGTGAGATTTGTCAGGTATGATGCTTTGTCGGAGCCTCTCGTGAATATTCGATCAACTTCCGCAGCAATTTTCTTCAGAATAAGTTCGATCGCTTGCACGGATGTATCGCCTTCAGACCATGCAATACCGTGATGATTGCTCTACAGCCATGTATTTTGCCTCCTTATAGCAGGTGATAGGTCGTCATGGGTACAGGTCGGTTTTATTATCCAGTGGCCAAAGTATGTTGAATGCACTGAGGTGACAGCCACTTCTTTAGGCGTGAAGTGATTGAATTTATCCTTTAGACCCTGTATATCAATTACAACAGCCATGATTCCAGCCCGTCGTCTCAAGTTCTCGGCGAATACTGAAGACCCGAGCGACAGAGCTCAGCGTGTCTTACCCGCTGAAATCTACAATTACTTGTCGGGACGAGTCAATCTCCAACACATTGTCATATTCCGCATACACAATACAGTTAACCGTTGTTTTTAGAGCTTCTTCGAAACGGACGACTATTCTGACGCTGCCGTGTTTCACCAAATTCCAATGAGTATTACTATTTGCCGAAAGATCGGGTGTTAGGTCAAATGCAAATAGACAATAGCCATTAGGGTAAGCGGTGCGTGAAATACAATTACCCTGGTTGATAAAGTGAATACCAGTGCCGGAGAATAATGTGTGATACGCATCCACGTATTGTTCTCTCGCTCCAAAGTCGGGCTGCAGAGGCTTTGAGGGTATCTGAACACCGTCAGCATACAAAGAAAGATAATTGATTTTATAATTTTGAAAGTTAAAGGGATTCAGTGTGCGATCGCCGTTAAAGGCTCTATTATCGACAAATCCGATAATTATACGCTTAGGCAATTGTCCTAGTATGATATTATCCAGAGTATCGCCGTGAACGCCCGCATGCAGCGATACTGCTTTAACCTCCACACGAGTCATTGGATACTTGGCCGTAGATTTGGAGAGAGCCCTTGCGTGGGCCAGGAGTATACCGGGTGCTATCTTGGCGCGTCGTACAAGGAGCGATGCTTCGACAATCTTCATGCTGCAGTTTTTTGAAGGGCTCATAAGGCAGAAAGCATCGTTGGTGCGCACGAGACGTATACGCATCTCAACACCATTTATCAAAAATCTCTCCTGATTAAAAATGTCGCAGTGAAGGTGTCCGAGGAGATCAATCTGATTACCACTAGCATTTAACAGGTAAGACCTCTTCGCATAGCCAGGCCCGTATTAACATCACCCACATCATCCATTCCGCCCTGTGAAACGTCGTACCAGAGAACACTTGTGAGATGAGAGGCCTTCGCGTCATCTCCATAATTTAAGAGCGTTTCAATGTATGCTCTGTATGCGTAAGCGTTATTAGGCGGCGATACAAGTTTCTGATTCAAGAACACGTCGATCTGATTGAACATTGGATGCAGCAAATTATTAACGGGGCCAGCTTTAGGCGCATCGCCTTCTTTGGGCTTCCGAGGTGGTATTATTTCAACACGCATACACAGCATAGTATGGGCAAGATCAATATACTCATCGCCCTGGCCTGGCACTACAAATTCGATAGACGAGTTATCTGTCAACGATGAAATTGGCTTATAGTACACCCATTGCGTCCCTTCAATCGTAGTTTGGGTCGGTGGTAGCGTGAATAGTTCGAGCTCCGACTTTAAGCACTCGCACGAATGAGCGTGTAAGAACGCCATTTTCTTTCTGATTCGGCCGACTACGTAAAAATATCGGATACAGTCCTTGACTTCTTCCTCCTACTCTTCTTCTTACCGCTCGTCTTTGTCTTCCTTCTGCTCACTGTCTTTTTCTTTGATTTTCTCTTCTTCACGCGCCCCAAACGTTTTCTCGACGTCGACGATTTTTTTCTCTTTTTCACACCGATGCGGCGTACACCAGCACTGCCAAGTGAATGCAGTAATTTGCTTATTTTAGTCGCTTTATAGCCGGAGACCTGCGTAAGATTATTAATTTTTTCTTCGGCTTTTCGCTTTAGATTTGTGCCCGATTCACGCAGGCGCGTTTTAAAGGCCTCTCGGGGGTGTATACCCTTATCCAGTATGTCATTGGCTACATTAATACCGGAGCGTAGCGCTTCTTTGCCGACGGTTCGGGCTCCTTGTTTCAAGAGCGGCATGATGCGTCGAAAGAGACCGCCAAGGAAACTACCAATTCCGTGACCTCGCTGGTTCGGTGAACCGATGTATACATGACTGATGCCGCCATAACCACTCCTCCCGATACCACCACCACCACCCGTCTGGGCGTCAAAGTATGCGTCATAATATGCCATTTTACCGATGATACTGTCAATCTATACGGCGGAAGTGTAATGTCACCGTCAGCGTTCCGTACTCGAATGGTATCGGCTCACCAAATTCATCTCTTATATCAATACTTATCGCCTGAAAACTCGTACGCAATAGCGGTATGAAGCGCGGTGACGAAAAGTTTCTAATTTTTATAGATCCGTAATTGTAATTATCGGCAACGGCGGAGGGAACGACACGGAGTAGAGGGGTGTGCACATCACCAGTGATGTAGGGCTCGCATATATCAGTATACACGAAGAGCATATTAGGAAGGCCATTGTTTAGACCAGCGGGCCGCTGATCCGTGTACTTAGTGTCACTTCGAACTACGATGCCATGGTCATGGGAGAATCCTAAAATTTTGTTCAATACGGTAGAAAAATAGAAAGAGTGTTCTAAACTCGTGCATGTGTCACAGATGCCCGTTACTGTCACGTATCCGTTGTGACCACATTGAAACCTCAAATGTCCGGACACACATGGTATATCGTTAATTGTTTCGAGTAATTTGTCTATACTACGGTACACGCCAGGAGGCACGCAAACCTGGTCTTCTTCTCTATAGTCCACGTCGGCACTCGTACCAGGTGTCACAGCATTAGTTACAAAGTTGATAAAATTCCTTTCACCCTCAGGTGGTACATGCAGCATCGTCAGGGGTATTTGTATTTCGGCTAAAGAAACAGCCCAGCGCCCGTGCAGAGTCAAACACTGCTGTAAATGAGTAGTGTATCGCGTTGTTTTATTATCAGGGCAATATTCCATACTGCTGTTGCTAGGCAAAACGACATAAAACTCGTCTTTCATTTTGATTTTCCTTTCTTAGTCTTCTTGGGTTGGGCAGCCGTTTGCACTCTCGATAGCTCGGCCTCGTAAAAGATCTCATCGATATCTTCGTCGTGAAGGTCACGTAAGATGTATACCACAGGCCATCTGGTATATGATACACGATGTATTTTAAATAGTTCGCTGGTCCAGCCGCTCTCGTAACCTTTTGCAAAGGCCGCCTTTGCACTACTGATGCGTACAACATCGCCTACCCTGTATTTAGGAGGCGCGTGCTGCTCGGGAGCCCTGTATCGCTGCAAGAGATTGGCCCGAGCCCTAGCGGCTGTGGTTAATGTCAGAGAGATCGGAGTAATTTTTATGCTACTGTGCCGCGTATGATTGTATGCCGAGACAATATCTTGCAGAACGTCAATGTAACGTTTCTCTCTAGAGTATGTGAAATAGCGCCACATTCTTTCTTTTAGTGTTCTATTGAAGCGCTCCACAATAGAAGCTTTGATATCGGGGTTTCTTGCAACTCGGAACTGAATGTTCTTCTTTTTCAAGAAAGTCTGGAATGCTGCACCCATAAATTCTTTACCTCTATCTGACTGTAAACAAATCGGTGCTCTACCGTTACTGATTTTTTGGGATAATATATGCGTAAATGCTTTAGTCACAGATGTAGCTGTCTTATCGTATAGAGGCACTACCCAGGCGTATTTACTAAGAACATCTATAACTACGAGGAGATAAACATAACCGTCGTTGTAATCTTTAATAGAGCGAAGATCTACAAGATCAGCCTCCCAAACATCGTCAATGTTTCGAACATTGTAAAAACGCCTTGGAAATCGACGCCTCACAGGTCTGTGCTTTGTGTAAGCATCCTGAGACTCGAGCCACTGTAGTGTCTTTTTGCCAGAGATTTTTTTCTTCTGAGCCGCTCGTAGCAATTGAGCTGCGCCCGAAAACTATGCTTCGTGGGAGGGGTCAAAGTACACTTTTTCTAATATTTTCATCTTTATAATTGAAGGCTAGCCCAAGTTACACGTCTTTTCTTGCTGTAACAGCCAGAACCACTCTCTACGCCGCGTGTTGCTCCACTGCTCTTATCACTGTAGTACGACGACGACTGGGTGTCGACATCACTGATATCAGCGTCACTGCTGCCTGATTGATCCTGTTGTAATGTTGAGTTCGCCCTTGATTCCAACCATAGTTCTTCATTCCCGACACATTCTCGAGGTGCTTGTATCGCTTTTAAAAAAACGGCGAACGCTTTGCGTCCCACCGGTTTTGGGGTTTTTCTCGCACGCATAGCATCATTCATGAGATCAACAATATTCGAATCTTTGATGGGTTTTCCCTCGATAGAAACGGTTCCCGCGGCATTCCAAGAAAAGTTTGGCGAGCGTGCATCGTGCAATCGACGCAGCAGAAGTTTCGCTTTGGGTCGAAATTTTTGCGGTACACTTTCAATTATAATGGAATCGTTCATGCGCGTAGAGGTTTCGTTTTTGTTTTTGCCACCCTCCAATGGAGCTTCTTTTTTCAGGAGATCAAGCTGCTGATGAGTTCGCTCGCTATCAACAAAATGAAGATAGCGCTGAAGCACAGTCAAATATGCTGTCCACTTTTCTCTCTCATCCTTGTATTTATTAGAATTCAAAATTTCATTCATTTCGGTGTCCAATCTACTCAAGGTCGCACTAATAGCCTGGGTCTCCTGCGATTGTGGCGCATCCGCAGAATAAGTTTGCTGTCGATGACTCGAGCCGTTCAGCTGTAATAGATTCTCCTCGGGTACAAGCACAATTTTCCTTGCATGCTCCATTATCAACCGCCAATCAAATTTGAGAGGACAGTGCCTAGTATTGGCGCAAGCAAAAGGGGCAAGAATCCACCGCTTTGAACAACAAAGCGTTTCTTACTCTTCCAGTTGCCTTTTCTCGCAGCTAAACGACGAAGAATAGACGCATGCCTACGTAGTTTTTTCTTCTGAGTAGGCTTCAGAGGCACGTTACCGTGAAGAATGTTCAGAGCACACTCGCAAATACACCGAATTATACGGGGGTCTGCTTTACGCAAAAAGGCTTCGCGCTGCTCCTTGTTGAAATGCTGAAGAGCTTGCAATATTGCAACGTATTTCTTGCAAAGTGGTGATCCGCTGCGTGCCATTACAAGAAAATGACTGATAATTATTCGGGCAAATCACTGCTTTTCACCTTTTCCACGACGAATATCCCCGAGTCTTCAGAGGCGCATTACGACGTAGAATGTACAATGCGCAATCGACAAGGCACCGAATGACACTTGATTCCTGTTTGCGCTGGTCCTTATTGAAATACCGAAGGGAGTACGTTATCGCAGCGTTCTTTTTGTAGCGAGCCGATCCGCTGTCCGTCATTATAAACGTAGAACTGGTAATTCTCCGGACGTGTAGCTGCTTTTTAATTTCTTTCGTGGCACGTATACGAAATGTTGGGGATCATCGGGAAAGATGCAGGTGCGAAATCTACAATTATCTGGCGTCGCTTGTTTCAAATCTAGTAACAAATACCCGTGGGGCTTCGACGTCGCGTCGTGATAAACTTCTTGCAAAAAGCGTGGATTTTCAGGATATATCTGACGGGCTAAATGCTGTATTTGAGCGCGATCACGAGGATTTTTGAAAACAACTATATAATTAGCATTAAGTGAGATATCGCGCTGTCCATTACCCTGATGAAATAAGTTTTGCGTTATAAAAATCACACTTAAATTTTTATGATGGCTACCTTTCGTAAATAGATCGACAACACTGTTATTCGACGCCTCCCTCATTAAGTCGTCGATAATTATGAGTTTAGGGCGTGGATCATTCGCATAATCTGCACTTTGTGGTAATCCCTCATGAAATTCTATCGATGCTCCATACTCCGTATATGCGGGTTGCCATTCGGAATAATAGAAAATAATTCTCTCGAACGCCTCACTGTTCATTTTCGAAATAAACTTTAGAAACTTTTTCACGAAATATGTTTTACCGCAGCCTGTTGGGCCGCAAATCATCGAGGTCCAAGGATGTTTCCACCGCGTATCCATCTTAGGGAGTGAGTAAAATACTCTTGTTACGCGTGATGATAAAGGAATTGGTCAGAGGGAGTACCCATTTCATAATATATTTTTTACAGGTTATTTACGTATTACAGTATATATTTTACATGGTTGTAATTTATCGCTAATCTTTGTAGCCGTAAGGCAGCGACCCGTATATACCGTCGGGCCTTCGCTTGACACTGGATGGTTTACATGACTTCGTTTCGGGCTTCGTGACAACCTGATGAAACGTCGTACGTCTAATTGCCTTGTACTGCAACACGATCGGCTCCTCTCTTTCACCAAGTATAAATGACCGAATTGATTGATAATTGATTAACGAGCTGTTTGCAAAATTAAGCGATATTCCTTTTACTTTGCAGACCTCGCTTTCCGAGCCATCGAGAGCACGTACTATAAACGAATAAAATTTTGGCCCGCCTGAAACAAAAGTTGTAATATAGCTACCCTCGCTTAGCTCATTAGTAAGGTCCCCTAATAGCTGGCCTATGTGCGGCTCATACTCGTGCGGATCGTTTTTGGTTACATAAATAACAGAGTCGGTGTCACAGTAAAGAGCGCGGCGGTTCAGCGGTTCGAGGTAACTATACAATTTCAAGCGCGCCTGAGCTGTGGTATAGGCCGCAATGACGGCATTTGCTATGCCTGATGGTGTTACAGCGTCATCGGTGTTTGTATAATTGACATACAGTATTATATGATTTACAGGCAAAATACCTGTGATCTCATGCTCGGGACTAGTCAGTAGCTCCATCAGCTGTTTGCGCGTCGAAACGATTACTGTTTGCGGTAGATTTTCACGCTGACCAAATTTGCCCCAGAATGAATTGAGACACAGCTTAGCTACGGAGCGCAAACCTGGATTTTTTTCTATTGCTTCGCGATTTAGTTTAACACCTTCAGACTGTTCGAAAGCGGCGATATATTGATCTTGCGCGGCTGCATCTCCTAAACAGTTTTCAGGCCAGCCACTGGCCTCTTGCTTGATTTAAAAAAAAGTATTTATGTATTCTGTAAAATGGCCGCCCTGCTGTGTATCCTGATTAAGCTGTGTTATCTCGTATTGCCAAGTCTCGTTTACGCGTATTACCCTGTATCCACACGAGACAGCTTTTCGCAGTTCATCTACTACCCACGTACCGTCGAACATACGCTTGGAAGGGTCTTCATGCGCGCATGCTTCATGATTCATAATTTCACAGCAGCTACGGCACAGAGCAAAGAGCAGCCGCTGATGCATGCGTACAGGCAGCACAGGGTGATAAAGATCACGCGGTGGCAATACTGTGCATTTAACGAGACCCTCGACCCGTGAAAGATCGGTTTTATGAGGGCCTGTCAATTCCATACACTCGTCTCCGACATACACTCTCGGGTGGCCTAAAGGATACTTTCCAAACTTACAGATGTATGGATATAGAGAGCAAACATCGACGTACCGTATTTGTTCTGTATCCTTTACATCGTAGAGTGTAACCATGTTTTCTGTACGGCCACCGAAGAAAGCGTCGCGCGGATTGAGAGGTTCTGATGTGACTAGCGAATGATTTTCAACGACTGCACGCATTTCTGTGTCGGCTTTTAACATACGGTCATACTCACACTCCCATATTTCTGTTAACATATAACCGCTGTTTCTGATTCTATTAGCTATAGCAATGGTTCTCTCGAGACGTTCGTTCATCGGCACACCACCACACTCTCCAGCTCTGTTCATGAGATAGCAGCGCGAACACCCGTGCCAGTAGCAGCCATGAAATTGTGATACGTGTGTTGTATCAGGCGTTTCATAGTAACCGTCAACCAGTAGGTTTTCAGGCAATTTAAACTCACGCGATCGGCCCGCATGAATAATACGCTGTCCGAGAGAATGCTCCATCCACGCGAGCCACGAGACCGCTTTTTTCGACTGATTATGCGCCCATCTATACCCTCCTGCCGGAATAACACCAATCGTCTCGGGTTTCAGAAAGTTTTTACGAAAAACCTGAAAGCACGCTGATGCTATTGTCGTGCTCTCGTCAAAGGGGCAAACGTTGCCGACGGTGATGAACATTTTGCGAAAAACCACGCTTGCTTGTCTCAGTATCGTGACATCGGTCGTGCAATACTTTACAATCTCTTTTCCAAAATCGAATACATAATTGCTGTCTATCGTCTCGCGGTACAAGGCGCATAATTTTTCACGCTCGGCCGTTCGCATCGTTTCAGGACTATAGGGGCAGCGGCCCTACATAATTTTGATTTTCGGGTGTGTTGAACAAATGTGGGAAAGTCCCTTCAGCAATGACACCCTGCAGAGCGAAGGCTTTTGGTAGAGCGCTTAGAGGCATATGAAAATAGTGTAGGCTATCGAGAAACACGATCTTTCCGACACGCATGGTAATAATCTGTGTACCGTTCATTATTAACGATGGTAGTTGCGTTTTTTTTCTCGTTAATCAGGTATCGTAAGATGAACTGGGCATCAAAACCTCCTGCGTTATGTGCAATTAAAATTGTTTTTGCATATTTCTCGGTATTTTGCATCGCTAATTCCACGAGCTGACTTACGGGATTATGCCTGAATACAAACTCGTGGGGACCACAATTTTCACAGGGTTCAGCGATAGAATTGTTGTCGCAGCAAAGAGTGCAAACTCGCTGAGCTACGCAAAGATTCGGCTCATGTACGAATGTAGTCGCGTCTCCGTTTACAGGCGTACACTGTTGCGTTTCGAAGTCATAAAAAATAAAGAGATTTGTTTTTTTTTAGATCGTTTATGCGTATCGATGTCATGAAGCACATATGATTGAACGGCTGAACAGATTTACAAATTTTACAGAATCCTACACCGCATTTGTGTTTCTTTTTCTCTTCCAAAGGTCGCACCGCTTGAAAACAGTTACGGCATCGTCTCAGAGCTTTAGAAACGTTGACTGTCTTACGATAATACTTTCTATCGCTCGTATGATTTCGAAAACACTCAGCTCCAAAAAAATCGCGATTACATGTCGTGCAATTGAGAGCGTTGTTTAAGGTCTGATTGCACGGAGGCGATACCCAGCATCGGGGAAATTTTTTTTTTGAACATCTGTGCTTTGCTCGCCGGTATAGAGCGTTACAACTCGTCCAAAAATTTGAACTACCTGCAGCGCCCATGAGATTTAAAATTGGCTCAAAATGGTGCGAACGCTCGCTATACAGAATATACAGAGTGTGTTGAATCGTGCCTACTGTATCCAAAACTTGTTGTGTGCCATCGAACAGCGCATTTTTCCTGCGAGTCCCTAAGCTCAAAAACTCGAAAACCACGATCGCAATACCGTCTCGAGCCAAATAATCCTGATAGTTCGCAACCTGACGCACACCGCAACCTGCCCTCGGCACACACACGTTTGCGGCTCTCGTAAGCTCAAACGCTGCATTTTTTTGTAATAATCCTCTGCTCTGCCTTATACGCTGCCAATTAGTATGGAGCGTGCCTGTTCGTATTTCTCCTCGTTCAGCGTACGCCCGGGCTGTGACCAATGAGCGCGGTAAACATAAATTATCATCGTTTCGAATTGATAGAATGGACCGTTTTGCGATACCCTCATATGTAAGTTTTTTCCGGCCCTTACCCTCTACACCCTTGACGATACACGTTTTTATATTACACTCGTCGTCAATATTTAAGGAAGCGGCACTTTGAGCAACACTGCTTATCAACTGCCATATATCTTGAAAAGTGAGATCGCGTACCGGCCGAAAAGAAATCCATACGGGACCGTGCGCTAGGCCGCTCGCGGAAAACGAGATACCCGCATAATCACTACCCTCACAGGAGCTGGTGATATGCGTCAGGAGATCGCGGAACGCCCCTTCTAACCACTCTATAGTACTATTAAATCCAGGCGGTGGCTGACGAACGCGCATCGTCGTCTCACGTCCGCGAAGTTTGAAGCGTTTAAAATAACGCGCAGCATCCTGAATTATTTCAAAGCGATCTCCTGGCGGCCTGATGTCTCCGAATGACTCATCCTTAGCAGCGTTACGCGGCGCGGCCGGAACCCGTTTGTACTTCTGCAAACGAAATTATATACTATGATTTAGAATACATTGATACAATAGAATAAATGTAAATTATCGGTACCTTATAACCCTCTCCCTAGAAGCCCCGATCTGCACGTTATAGACGATCTACATGATAAAAATGTAATGAATACAAATAGTCCCATAATTTATTATTTCTACAAATTGTTGTGCCGCAGAAACTCGGTTAGCTACTCCGGGTTCCGTGCCTGAGCCGTGAGCTCGAATGTTCGGGATATATCCAGTAAAGGGTTAGAACCCAAGAGAAGGAATGCACAATTTAATAAAAAGGTCTTTATTAGGTTATTGTATATTTACCAATCTCGGTACACCCCGTAGCGAGCCACTCGCTAATCACATTTATCTCGGTTATGAAATATAATGTATCGTAATCAACCGTACCGTATCCTGAGTTCTGATCAGACTGCCGAGTACCTGCTCTCGATTCTCTATATACTCATCGAGAGCACGTATGTCAGCTTCATATCTAGCGCAAGTTTATGGTTTACTTTAATCTTATAAACAAATATCTTTCCAAATCCTCGCTTTTCTGCGGGCGAGATTTGGAGCATATTTTACATTTCGCAATAATTGCCTCGGTACTCGAGCCGATGCTCCAGTTACCGAGTCACTCGCGGTGGCCTAAGTGCTGCGTCAGCGGTGTCCGGTGACGCGCTCGACGCTCGATGTACGCTCGGCGCGTGCCGTTGCGTACCTTGATTATCTCGCAACCGGTGTCCCGAAATAATATCTTACTATGCCAGCCGGGGTACAACAAAATGGACGCAAATATTTACTTGCGAGACCCAAGAGCTCTTGAACCCAGCGGTAGTCTTTTTCCGGCTTCTCTGCTTCATAACCGTCAGGACATTCCCATGGCTGATTTGCCTGGAGGTCGAATGTCTCAGGGTTGCACAAGCCGTGTGGTCCTGGTATAAGCTCCTTGACATTAGATGGTCCTGCTACAGCTTCTTGTTCATCGGGCCAAGTGTTCAAAATTTGATCTGATGATATTATAACCTCTTCTTCTCCTCCTTCTCCATCTTCCACAGTTCCTTAAGAAGCTGAAAAATGTCGCTGATGAAAAAATTTGCTTTCTTTTTTTACTTTAGAATACTTACCATTTCTGGAACGTTGGACCTGATTCTCTTCTTCCACAATCCGTGCTTGCTCTATGAGGTCTGCTACTTCATCACTCGTTGCATCCAAGAGGCGATAACCTATACAATAAATGAAAAGGGTCAGCTTCATGGCACGCTCAAACGATATTATCGAATTTTTTCTCGGGGATTAGCTTCAGTTACCCCTTACAACGCTAACATCTTTGTCAGTTTCCGCGTATCGCGAGCCGTTCTCGAGATATTTAATAATTTCGCTTTAACGGTTAACTTCAATCATCGTTATGGGGGTGGTTTTATTGGTGGATCGGGTTCGCCGTAGCTTCACCGTACGCCACTCATACGGTTGTCGTATATTGCTAACCGGCTCCCAAACCGCATGGCCGCACGGTGAAGCTGCCTCTGAAGGTGAAATTGCGTACGGTGAAACTGACTAGAGGCAGTTACACTGTACGCTAATGCGCCTGGCGTACATTGCTAAGAGGCTTCCAAGCCAAATGGCCGCACGGTGAAGCTGACTCTTAAGGTGAAATTGTCAAATATCTCGAGAACGGTGCGAGATAGGCGAAAACGGCCAACATTTTGGGGGGTTGCACAGGGGGGTGCATGGTCGGACGGCCGAACCCGATCCACCAATAAAAATCTTGAAACCGCCCCCCCCCCCCCTTAACGCGAAATTATTAAATATCTCGAGAACGGCTCGAGATACGCGAAAACGGAAACAGCCAACATTGTTAGGGCATCGATGGGGAGCCCTTGGCTAGCTGAAGGGACCCTGTCCTATGGTTGATAAGGGTAAAATAATTAATAAATATTACTTACCTCTGATTGCTTCGCTAATTCCACGGACGCATGGAACTTCTTGAAGGCCTCGTCGTTGCAGTTCTTCGAACACACACGTTAACACCTTCTGGCCGTTTAGCAGCCCTCTGCTGTATGCTGTTGCAATAGCCCTTAAGGGCGCCCACTATACAACATATTTTAGGCAATTTTCGAGTTTTTTACCCGTTAAGTGCCTTAATTTTGCACACCATTGTTCAGTACAGTGACGACGAATCTGGGCACTGCACGGTTTTGTCAATTTCAACAAAATTCGGATACTCTCGCGAAGGGCGTGGTCTGTCATTATTGCGCGATAAAAAGATAACGCATCGATGCTTGACTAAATCACGACTGGCAGTTCCTCGCAATTTTAGATGCATATAAAACCCGATATGTTATGTCTCTGGCCACGCGCGTAAACTCTATCCCACCTCTTTGTTCTTAACTACTGCTTACTCGGCAAATCATTTGATCGCGCGAAAAAATCGTGAGGCGCGGTACTGCCAGTATTTCATCAGATCTCGCGCCGTCAAAATTAATACGGAAACCCTTAAAAATGGCTTACGAATTTCCGAGTGTGACGAATACTCGTACGGCAATGAAGCTGATAGTGAGAAAAAAGCGTACGAAATTTTCGAATGTATCGAATACGAGAGCTGGGTAGACGATGGCGGTTTTTGTGACGCAGAGGAAGAGCCGTGGTATTATAATGGTGTGACAATAGAGTATGGCATACGCGTAAAAGACGCTAATGCGCCTCCAAGATAAGTAGTGAGGAAATTCGGTGGTCGGCAAGCTCATTGCAATACTTAGCCCTTGCGACGGTATTAAATAATATGACTCGTTACAGCAGGGAGGATTGGGCTATTCTCCGTCACCTATTGGGTAAAATTGATACTCATAATAAAAAAATTTCGCTCGATGCTGTGGACATGAGTTACGTTCTGTTTCCGCAGTTGTGTAAGTTTGTGCATTGGTCTCGCCCATCGGGTAATGGACAAGACCCTCGTAATATAAATATATGGTTACGCGAACCTCTCGAGTACATAGCGAACTCTCTGGTGGCGTATCATTCGCGTCATCGGGATTTGCGCGTGTATGACACCCGCACCGGTACATCACGCGAGCCGGAAATTCGGCGTTGCTGGAACACAACGACATTTTCTCCGAATTACTACCACTACACGTGTAAACAGGCACGCTGGTGGCTTGACAGGCGGGGTGCGTATTACCTGGACGTACATCATCCATGTAACAAACGGAGACGCGGCGATCCGAGTCTATGCTTTGACCCGGAGGAGTCAGTAGACTCAGAAGAAGAAGACAGAGCCGCATATGATTATCGGTACATTTAAACGCAAATAAAATAAAAATAAAATAAAAATAAAAATTAAAATTAAATTAAAATTAAATTAAAATTAAATTAAAATTAAATTAAAATTAAATTAAAATTAAATTAAAATTAAATTAAAATTAAATTAAAATTAAATTAAAATTAAATTAAAATTAAATTAAAATTAAATTAAAATTAAATTAAAATTAAATTAAAATTAAATTAAAATTAAATTAAAATTAAATTAAAATTAAATTAAAATTAAATTAAAATTAAATTAAAATTAAATTAAAATTAAATTAAAATTAAATTAAAATTAAATTAAAATTAAATTAAAATTAAATTAAAATTAAATTAAAATTAAATTAAAATTAAATTAAAATTAAATTAAAATTAAATTAAAATTAAATTAAAATTAAATTAAAATTAAATTAAAATTAAATTAAAATTAAATTAAAATTAAATTAAAATTAAATTAAAATTAAATTAAAATTAAATTAAAATTAAATTAAAATTAAATTAAAATTAAATTAAAATTAAATTAAAATTAAATTAAAATTAAATTAAAATTAAATTAAAATTAAATTAAAATTAAATTAAAATTAAATTAAAATTAAATTAAAATTAAATTAAAATTAAATTAAAATTAAATTAAAATTAAATTAAAATTAAATTAAAATTAAATTAAAATTAAATTAAAATTAAATTAAAATTAAATTAAAATTAAATTAAAATTAAATTAAAATTAAATTAAAATTAAATTAAAATTAAATTAAAATTAAATTAAAATTAAATTAAAATTAAATTAAAATTAAATTAAAATTAAATTAAAATTAAATTAAAATTAAATTAAAATTAAATTAAAATTAAATTAAAATTAAATTAAAATTAAATTAAAATTAAATTAAAATTAAATTAAAATTAAATTAAAATTAAATTAAAATTAAATTAAAATTAAATTAAAATTAAATTAAAATTAAATTAAAATTAAATTAAAATTAAATTAAAATTAAATTAAAATTAAATTAAAATTAAATTAAAATTAAATTAAAATTAAATTAAAATTAAATTAAAATTAAATTAAAATTAAATTAAAATTAAATTAAAATTAAATTAAAATTAAATTAAAATTAAATTAAAATTAAATTAAAATTAAATTAAAATTAAATTAAAATTAAATTAAAATTAAATTAAAATTAAATTAAAATTAAATTAAAATTAAATTAAAATTAAATTAAAATTAAATTAAAATTAAATTAAAATTAAATTAAAATTAAATTAAAATTAAATTAAAATTAAATTAAAATTAAATTAAAATTAAATTAAAATTAAATTAAAATTAAATTAAAATTAAATTAAAATTAAATTAAAATTAAATTAAAATTAAATTAAAATTAAATTAAAATTAAATTAAAATTAAATTAAAATTAAATTAAAATTAAATTAAAATTAAATTAAAATTAAATTAAAATTAAATTAAGATGCGGGTATAAATGATTGATGTTCGAGGATATATATATTTGTAGCTGTTGTATTAGTCGCAGCGGAAAGGTAATGGTTTAGATACGAGAGTAACGGAGAGTGTACCGCTTGGCAGCTCGAGCTGGACTGATGTGAAGCGGGCGTGAAGCCGAGGGCCTCACGCGTGCTTCACAAAGGGACAAAGTCGCGACAGAGTGTCGCGACGCCCGCGATAAGGCCCGTCTCACGGCTCTAAGCCGTGCGGCCGGATGCAGATAACCCGGGAGGGCTTCTGCGTATTAAACGCAGCGGAAAAGTAACACCGCTGCGTAGGTGAAAGGTAATGAGAGGCTGGAGCCGTTACACTCCCCCTCCAGAGAAAACGATGCCCCCGCATCGGATGTTAAACAGAATTTACATTTTTCAAGTGTGATTCTATATAAATTAAAAGTTTTTTGGGGGTTTTTGTTTTTTTTTCTTTTTATATTTTCATTTTTGTGTAGATGTGTTATGTTTTGTGTTTTTCTTTCTTGGTTTTGTTTCGTTGGTCGTTGATTGGTTCTTCTTTTTTTTGTTATCGTCCGAATTTGGTTTTATTTTTTTTTAAATTTCCTTTGTTTGGTATTTGTCTCGGCACTCTCCCGCTGCTGAATATATATGTGGTGGTAAATATCGGCATTTATGCTGATCTGTAACAATCTAAAAAAAACCTGTTATTTGTTCGTGTTAGTGGGAATGGTTTGGTTAAATTGGATGGGTTTAAATTTGGTGTTAAAAACAGTTAAGAAAAAATTAAAATGTCCTGTTTGATTCGGTTGGTGTAGGTTTGATTATTGTTTTCCAAATTGTTTGTATATAATCCTTTTTTCTTTCCACGTATTTATTCCTCCTTGTCGTTCTGATTTTTGTATTTTCTCTAGTAATCCTTTGTATTCGTTTTGTCCTCTGTTTTACGATCCTTTTGTTATATTAGTTTTCCCAATTTGGATACTTTATTACCTGTAACATTCTAAATGTCTAATTAGTGGTGGTTAGTGGGTTGGGCGTGTTATTTGGAGTGGTTCTGCAGGCAGAAGATGGGAGTTGTTTCTAGAATGGTTAAAATAATAAACACGAATATTGATATTATATAGTAAGGTAGCGTATATTGATTTAAAAAAACAAAGCAAGATATATAGAAGGAAATGAGGTACAAAATAATAGAAAAATAAAATAAAATAGAACAAAGTAAAAATAAACGTAAAATGAAAACAAAATAAAAAATAAACTAAAAAAGATTTTTCTTTCTTTCCTTTTTTTTTAAATAAAGAACCTCATTCTTTTTTCCCTTTCTTTTCTTGTTTTGGGCCTTGGCCTGCGCGACGCGTGTCGCGTGTTTATGTGTATTATTAATGTGTTTATGATTATTTGTTAGTGTAAGAGGAGGTGATTGTTGTGTGTAAGTGCGTTTTGGTTATCCGTCAGGTTTTATTGTGTGTCTGTGTTCATTCGTCGTTTTTTTGATTGTCGTTAATTCCGTCTTTAGTTCGGCGAGGAAAATGTTTGATATAACCCTGTTTTTTATTTTTCGGAGGGTTTCTAGATTTTGGGTGTCGATCCACTTGAATCCTTCTTCTATTGTTAGCTTTGTCGGGTCCAAGTCTGTTTTGTTTTCGTCGTCCGATTCGTCGCTGTTTGCTTGGGTTGTTGCGTCGTTGGTTTTTTCGTTTGTATTGTTTGTGTTCTGAGTATCTATGTTGTTTGTGTCTTTGGTTTCTGCGTCTTCTTCTGTGTTTTCATCTTCCGTGTCTTCTTCTGTGTCTTCTTTTATCGGTGGTGGTGATCCCTCGGGTGTGTGCGGTGCGTAGTCCAGTGTCGTTGTCGTTGTCGTTGTCGTTGTCGTTGTCGTTGTCGTTGTCGTTGTCGTTGTCGTTGTCGTTGTCGTTGTCGTTGTCGTTGTCGTTGTCGTTGTCGTTGTCGTTGTCGTTGTCGTTGTCGTTGTCGTTGTCGTTGTCGTTGTCGTTGTCGTTGTCGTTGTCGTTGTCGTTGTCGTTGTCGTTGTCGTTGTCGTTGTCGTTGTCGTTGTCGTTGTCGTTGTCGTTGTCGTTGTCGTTGTCGTTGTCGTTGTCGTTGTCGTTGTCGTTGTCGTTGTCGTTGTCGTTGTCGTTGTCGTTGTCGTTGTCGTTGTCGTTGTCGTTGTCGTTGTCGTTGTCGTTGTCGTTGTCGTTGTCGTTGTCGTTGTCGTTGTCGTTGTCGTTGTCGTTGTCGTTGTCGTTGTCGTTGTCGTTGTCGTTGTCGTTGTCGTTGTCGTTGTCGTTGTCGTTGTCGTTGTCGTTGTCGTTGTCGTTGTCGTTGTCGTTGTCGTTGTCGTTGTCGTTGTCGTTGTCGTTGTCGTTGTCGTTGTCGTTGTCGTTGTCGTTGTCGTTGTCGTTGTCGTTGTCGTTGTCGTTGTCGTTGTCGTTGTCGTTGTCGTTGTCGTTGTCGTTGTCGTTGTCGTTGTCGTTGTCGTTGTCGTTGTCGTTGTCGTTGTCGTTGTCGTTGTCGTTGTCGTTGTCGTTGTCGTTGTCGTTGTCGTTGTCGTTGTCGTTGTCGTTGTCGTTGTCGTTGTCGTTGTCGTTGTCGTTGTCGTTGTCGTTGTCGTTGTCGTTGTCGTTGTCGTTGTCGTTGTCGTTGTCGTTGTCGTTGTCGTTGTCGTTGTCGTTGTCGTTGTCGTTGTCGTTGTCGTTGTCGTTGTCGTTGTCGTTGTCGTTGTCGTTGTCGTTGTCGTTGTCGTTGTCGTTGTCGTTGTCGTTGTCGTTGTCGTTGTCGTTGTCGTTGTCGTTGTCGTTGTCGTTGTCGTTGTCGTTGTCGTTGTCGTTGTCGTTGTCGTTGTCGTTGTCGTTGTCGTTGTCGTTGTCGTTGTCGTTGTCGTTGTCGTTGTCGTTGTCGTTGTCGTTGTCGTTGTCGTTGTCGTTGTCGTTGTCGTTGTCGTTGTCGTTGTCGTTGTCGTTGTCGTTGTCGTTGTCGTTGTCGTTGTCGTTGTCGTTGTCGTTGTCGTTGTCGTTGTCGTTGTCGTTGTCGTTGTCGTTGTCGTTGTCGTTGTCGTTGTCGTTGTCGTTGTCGTTGTCGTTGTCGTTGTCGTTGTCGTTGTCGTTGTCGTTGTCGTTGTCGTTGTCGTTGTCGTTGTCGTTGTCGTTGTCGTTGTCGTTGTCGTTGTCGTTGTCGTTGTCGTTGTCGTTGTCGTTGTCGTTGTCGTTGTCGTTGTCGTTGTCGTTGTCGTTGTCGTTGTCGTTGTCGTTGTCGTTGTCGTTGTCGTTTTAGTAAATAGGCGACGCATTTATCAATGTGCGCCGTCAGTCGGTTTGCCGGGACCACGCAGCAACATATCGGGCATCCCGTATGTCGTGATCCCAAATTTGCCGTCCGCTTCTGTAATTCGGCGTAGCATCTGACCGTATGATCGGCCAGCTTATTCGCCTTTATCCTCTTCAGGCAGAGGAGGCATTCGATTTTTTTGGATGATGGTGTTCGTTGCTGAACGTCCATTGTTGCTATTGTTTTTTTTGTTTTATCTGTCGGGTATGTATGTATTTGTTTAAATGATATGAAAAGTAAATGAAAATAATAGTTTTAAGCCATGCATGGTGTGATTCAGTTTATCTGTGTGCTGTGGTAAGGAGAGTAGTGTGTCATAAATCCTTTCTTAGTAAAGGTATATGTAGGTGGATAAGGATATATTGGATTATTATTTATTATTATGATTATTATATTTTTTTTGTTAATTAACGCGTTTTTTTTTTTTTTTTTTATGGTAACGCTTTGCGATCGGGGTATGTTAGCGCGTTGATCGGTCTACGGGCTAGTTGGGGTGGATGGTCTGTAATGATTGCGACCTCCCTACAGTCGGTAGCCGGTTGTGGCTGAGTCTGGACCAACTCTATCGGTTGTCTGTTATAGACAACGGTCGGTTCGGGAACCTCATCGGCATGTTGTCGTGTTATCGTTTTCTGTTTTTTCTTTACGCAAGATACAATTTTGTATATGCTAGATATTTTTCCGAATAGGGAGAACGAATAGGGTTCGATTTGTATTATCCCAGCGTTTTCTATTGTTTGATAATTGATTCGTGGTTGTCGCAAAGAAGGTATCAGGTTTCAGGTTTTGGAGCTGCGAATAGCCATGCGTTTGTGTTTTGAATTTTTTTCCAATAAGTTTGTTTTAGTGTTTTTAACCTAATGTCGCATGATTCCAGATTGCTGAATTGCGGGTTGACGAGAAGTTGCACCTCGCACTCAGTTTCGTCGTTGATCTGTGCTATCGGGTAGATTTGTTTGCAGATGTATCGATTAACTGCGAATTTACATTCGTCCTCGCTTTCGAGGTTAAAATAGCTGCTAAAGTCTTCAGAGGATGCGGGATATTGGATTGCCGGTTTGATGTACGCGAATCTCGCGCCTTTTGCTGCCGAGAGTTGGCGTACTGGAACTGATAGGTGTTGGTATAGTTTGTATTGTGTTAGGTCCAAAAGAGGAATTTTGATGACGTAAATAAGCCGTTCTCCGTTATGGAACGCTGTGAGCTCGATTATTTTTGTTAATTCTTGTACGTATTCCGCGCTGAGTGGTATAGGAAATATTGTGTTTGGTGTTGATTTTCGGATCGCTTCTGCGCTAATCAGTATCTTTTTTGCTGAGAGTATTTCAGGGTGTATTTGTCCCATTTTTGCGAAAAGTACTGCGTTTGTCAATGTTTCTAAATCGATTTCGTACTGAATGAGTGTTTCCTCTACTAGGCTGGTGTATGTTATCAGTTGTTGGATTATGTGCAATTCGTATTGGAGTGTTTCTTGTTTTAGTTCGATGTCTTTTATTTCTGCGTGTATTGTATCCGCTAATTTGATGATTTGGCTTTGGGTAAAATTGAAACCTGATTTAATTATGTGTGTTTGGTTTTGTATGATTTCTGCTTGTTCGGCAGTAGTGTTTGCTAGCGCGTTTATTTGTGAATCTATTCTGTCTGTGTCTTCGCTGTCCATTGTTCCGAAAACTATTTTACTGATTTTCCCTACGAATTCTAGTGGTGCGCGTTTTTTACCCTTTTCTGCTGGGTTGAGCTCGATTGATGGTATTAATTCTTCTAATGTCGTTTCCGCGTTCGCGATGTCGTTCAGTCGGGCTTGTACGTTTTGTAGTTGACCTCTTGTTAGGCAATGTCCCCTTAAGGTGAAGCAAAATGCGTTGGCGGCGTCAAGGTTTTCTTGTATTTGGTGTCGTCTGGACGACAATCCATGTGTGTCTATATATGTTATTAGCGTCCATGTCGTATGGTATGAATGAAGTGTGCCCAAAGATTCTGAGTAGAGTCCAGGGTTTTTCAGTGGTGTAATTTTGAAGGCGTCTAGTGCGGACGCCCTTACGTAATTGGCGTGGCATCTGCAACATATGCCAGTTTTATTTTATCTACGTGTAGAGTTTTTGTCGTATTGTCGTCTAATTGTATTTTAATGTTGCGCTTATTTGGAATTTCTACAATTTTGTATGGGCCTAGCCAGTCCTTATCGAATTTACTTGTTTTGCGTTCGTTCTTTGCGAGAACGAGTTGGCCTATTTGGTATTCCGGTTCGACGGTTCTTTTGTCGTAGTATCTTTTGGTTCGTTCTTTGAACTTGATCGCTTTTTCTAAAGCGAGTTCCTGAATGTTTCTAAGATTTCTTGTTAGGTCTGTCATATAGTCGTCGTAGGTTATGATTTTTTCGGGTGGTGGGAACTCTGAAGGTGTTCGAGCTCTCCTACCGAATACTAATTCGTATGGGGTGAACCCTGTACTTTCGTGTATACTGGTATTGTATGAAAGTGTCGCGAATGTAAGCAGTTCATCCCAGTCTCGATTACTGTCGATGAAGTGCTTTAGATATTCCACAAGAACGTGATGGCTGCGCTCGATTGCGCCGTTCGATTGTGGGGGATACGCAGTTGTTCTGTGCTGTTCTATCTGGAATAGTTGCGCGAAATCTCTGAACATTTCCGACATAAAGTTCGTACCTTGATCGGTTAATATCGCGCGAGGCGCACCGAAAGTTGATATCAAGGTTGTACAGAGTGCTCTCGCTACGTCTATTGACGTTTGGTGTCTCAATGGTACTGCTATACTGAATTTACTGAATAGGTCGAGCATAGTTAGTATGTACGTATGCCCGTTTTTTGTTTCGCGTAATGGACCTACAATGTCGATGGCTACTTTATCGAAGGGTTGCGCTGGTGTGTCCGTAATAATCATTGGAGCTTTATTTTTTACTCGGACCAGTTTGTTTTTCTGGCAGTCGAAGCAGTATCGAATGAACGTTTCTACGTCCTTTTTTAATCCTCGCCAGTAGTACTGCGAGAGAATGCGCTGGTATGTTTTCGTCACGCCTTTGTGACCTCCGACTGCGGATCCGTGTAGTTCTCTGATGATGTTTTGCCTATTTTCCTGATCTGGAACGGTTATAAGACCTTCGCATAGCCTAAAGGTAATGTTTGAGTTGATCGCGAGTACTCGTAGGTATCCTTTGATATTAGACCACAAAAATGTATCGATGATTTTTGGGTCTTTGGATAGAGTACAGGATGTGATTTCGTTTTCTACTAAGGTCTGTACAAGATTTTCTAGACACTTCTGAATCGTGAGTGTACTAGTTGCGTCTGTCGATTTGTTTTTGCAAATTATCGTAAAGTATCGTAGCGTTTTGTCGTGTGTGACGAAAATATGTCCGATTCCAGGATCGGACTGCGAAAATACCGATTGGGTGAGTTTACCCTTTTCTGCAAGTATTTTTGAAACCATTGTGTCCATGACACCGTCGGCTGACAGGAAGTGAGCTATATTATCTTCCTGCGCTGGGATGTTTTCCTGCGTTACCACGATATTGTTTTTTAGCTGTACGTCTTCTGTTATCGTTGATCCCCTTGTTGTTGGTGGAGTTTGTACTGTTAGACGTTTTCGTTGATATTGCGATGGTTGATACGCTGGGTCGTTGTCAGAATCGCTTTCTGACGATGGCGACATTTGATGGTATTGGTTTGTTAATGCTTGTTCTGGTTTTCGGTTTGATATAATTGGTCGCGATTCGTCTGATTTCGAATCTGTTGTTTCGTGTGGAATCCACGTTGGTGATCTGAATGTTGGCTCGATGTCCATTGATGGTGTGCTGTCGTCGATTTGCTGTGAGCACCCTGGTGTGGCGACTGGCTGTTCTGGTAGAGTACTCGGCCCTGTATTTGGCTGTTTGATTTGTGGATCGATAGTTTGTTCTATCGGTGGTGTTTTATCGGGAGTGTCCGTGACTTTTGAGTCCCAATATTCCTGTGTTATTTCAGGTGACATTGGCACAGGTGATTGTGTTTTTAATTGTGCATCCTCAGGATCTGGTTGGGTTGGGGTTTCTGGTATTATATCGTTGGTGTAAGTTACTCTGGAGTCCCAATATTCTGTTGTTAATTGTGGTGATGGTTGTGGATCTAAGTCTGATGATGGTTGTGGATCTGAGTCTGAGGATGTTGAATGCGGAAGTTGGAATCGAGTTCTTGTTTCTCGTTGTGGATTTTTTGTTTTGCGGGTGCTGCGCGTGATTTTAGAATCCCAGTATTCGTCTGTTACTTCGGGTGACAGATTCTCAGGATCGTTTAAATTTTTCGGAGTTGGTAGGTTTTTGGGTTGAGTATCGGGTACTTTCGGTTGTTTATTTGCCAACCTTTCGCTACGCCTAGTCGGTTCTTTTGGCGTCTTTTTCGTTCGCATTTTGACTGGTTCGGGCAATCGTTTCTTCGGTTGCTTTGATTTTGTAGTTTCTCCAGATTCTAAAGTTGCGGGTGGTGAACGGAAGTTCGGTGGTATCGTCCGTTTTTCGCTATTTTCGTCTTTTTGTAGATCGTTAGATTTTTGTATCGGAACTGAAGGTGGTGACCTAAAGGTCGACTGGACAGGTGGTTTCCGTTTCGTATTCCGTACTCGGATTCCGTTTCGTATTCCGTATCGTTTTCCTTATTCTTAGCTTTTTGGTTATCGTTTTTGTTTTCGGATCTATTGGTTTTTTCGCTTTTGTCACCGTATAAGTGGCCGGTTTTCCCATCAGGGCTGACTTTTTCGCGAAACTCGCTTTTGTTTTGCTGCGATAAGCTTTTTGCTTCTTGTGGCCTCGTTGGGCTTTTCGCTTTTTGTGGCCTCGTTGGGCTTTTCGCTTTTTGTGGCCTCGTTGGGCTTTTCGCTTTTTGTGGCCTCGTTGGGCTTTTTGCTTTTTGTGGCCTCGTTGGGCTTTTTTCCTCTTCTGTCGTGCTATCTTCTATATCTGTATATTTATATTGTTTTTCTGTATCATTTCGTTTCCTAATTTGTTTGCGCGGTCGTTGCCTATTTCCTTCGTCGTCCGTTGTATTTACTGGACGTTTGGAGAGTCGCCATTGTGGTTGCGTATTCTCCTTTGAGTACAGCTCTTCAACTATTTTCTTAATTGGTTGAATGAGTTCGCCTTCGTTGTCGGATAATTCCGAGATTGATGTTTCGTTGTTTGTATTTAAGTTGGTTTTTGTGGGTACACTCTCTGTTTGTTTTTTGGTTCTCGTCTTTTCCGTTTGTAGGTTTGTTTCTTGTTGGGTTTTTTTTGTTTTCTGTTCCCTTGGTTCGTCGGGTGTATCCTGACTGTCTTCCTGTATAATCCGCTTTTTTTTGGCGCTGGATTTCCGGAGTCCGTATCAGTTGTTGACCGATTGCGAGTCTCGGGTGATGTTTTAGGAGTCAGTTTTTGCTTTTTTGACTCTTGGTTCGCGGTGTTTTCCGACGAGCTTTCGTCGCGTTGCCTAATCGGCATAATTTCTGCAGGGTTTCTCGACAAAGCGTCGGCAACTACGTTTAGTTTACCAGGTTTGTGTACGATGTCGTAATCGTACCCGTTCAGAATTATTTGCCATCGTTGTAGCTGTTGCGGGATGTCGGATTTGTTTTTTATATACGTTAACGCTCTGTTGTCCGTGACGAGCGTAAAGCGTTTCCCGTATAAGTACATTTTGAAGTACTCTACCGCATTTACTATTGCGAGTAATTCTTTTTTCATCGCGTCGTACGCGATTTCGGTTTTTTTCAATGCTCTCGAGTAGAACGCTATCGGGTGGTCAAAGTCACCGTGTTTCTGGCTAAGTACTGCGCCTATGGCGTAGTCTGATGCGTCTGTAGTGAGAGTGCAAGTTTTGTCGAAATCCTGATATTTTAGAACCGGTCGTTCGACGATTCTTGCTTTTAGGTATTCGAATACTGATTGGCATTCGTTTGTCCATACAAATTTCTCGGACTTTTTCAATTGTACGGTTAGTGGAATAGCAATTTCCGCAAAATCGCGGATAAACCGTCGGTAGTATCCAGCGAGTGCGACAAACTGCTTAATTCCCTTTTTTGTCTTTCGGTATCGGAAAGTTTTTTACTGCGTGGATGTTGTGAGTATTTGGTCTAACGCCATCTGAGGATATGATGTGTCCCAAATAGGTCACTTCTCTGTTTAGGAAGTGGCATTTCTCTGTTTGTAGCGTTAGCCCCGCTGAAGTTAAGCGTTTTGCTAAGGCTTTGAACTTGTTTTCGTGTTCTGTCATGTCTTGTGCGTATATGACTATGTCGTCTAAATAGACAAATAGGTCTGTGCCTTGTAGTCCGGATAGTACGACGTCCATCAACCTCTGAAAGGTTGCTGGCGCGTTTTTGAGTCCGAATGGCATTCGATGGTACTCGTAATGTCCATTCGGGGTTGAGAAAGCTGTTTTATGTTTATCAGCTGGGTGCATCTCGATTTGATAAAACCAGCCAGATCGAACGTCGAGAAGTAACGGGCGTTACCCAACTGGTCCAATATATCAATGATATTTAGGAGTGGGTACGCGTCTGGCGTGGTTTTATCGTTGAGTTTTCGAAAATCTATTACGATTCTCCATTTTTTGTTACCTTTTGAGTCTGGTTTTTTGGGAACGACCCAAACTGGAGAATTGTAAGGAGAAAGGGATGGTTGTATAATTCCCTTGTCTAGCATATCGCTGACCTGATTTTGTATCTCCTTTTTGTGTACCTGTGGAAACCTATATTGTTTTGAGTTGATTGGTCTGTCATCCGTTGTATGGATCTCGTGTTTTGTTAGTGTCATATGACCTAGCCGATCTCCGGGTAACCAAAATAGATGTTGGTATTTTGAGACCAATTCAAGCACGTGGTCTCTCTCTGTTTCGTTAAGGTGATCTAGTTGTAGAAGTGCTCGAAGGGCTTCGAGCCTGGATTGATCGTCTAATTGTATCGAGCATACCTCCGCACAGTTCTTATTCTGAGAATCGCGGTAGTCGCTCAATGTGAGACTATCGATCGGTTTTTCCGAGATTGCCTCTACTGGGATTAGCTCAACTGTTGGAATTTCTAGATTAATTTCGCAATTGTGCGAATTAATCGCGCAAAGATACGCGATTCCGTTTGTGTTTTTAACGAGCGCGTTACCCAAGTAAAGACGATAACCTACGTCCATTCTTGGGATATATCCCTCCTCGAGATCGGTTGGTTTTAGTCTGACACGTACAATAAGCTTTGACCTGCCACGTATTGTTACTCGTTCGAAGCTTTCGAACGGAATTCGATAGCCAGCGAATGTTATGCAGGCTTCGCTATAAAGAATATCGGCTGGAGTCCCCCTGAAGAAGACGTCGCCGAGTATAGCGTCCTGCGTAATCGGGAAAAAGTCTTCCACTAAGTGGAACTCGACTTTAAATTCTTTAATTCTCAGGTAGCATCTACCGAGTGTTTTTGCTGTACCGTCTGTTATCCCGTTAAGCTCGTATATTAGCGTCGGATCCACTTCCGTACGCAAGCCTGAGAGAAACAAAGCCTGTTTAGTGAATAGATTTGGAGACTCTAAGGTCACCGTTGGTGGTTTGTGCCGTCGCGACAATCCTAACTTAATTGTCGCTTTTCTAATGGTTATACTACCGTCTGTATTTTTTACATGATTAGTACCTATATATTTTACAGGTTTGGTTTCGGTTTGCGCCTTGTTTGCGTCTTTTATTAGTTTGTCGTTGACGAGCGCTCCGGTGTCCGACCTCTCGTCGCGCTGTCGCGAGCGGCGGATCTCTCGTTTTTTTGAAGCACGCGTTGCATCGAGGCTCGACTGGTGATCTGATCTTCGCGAGTTTCGACCGCTGCTCGGGTTCTGTCTTTCTCGCGAGTTGTCCCGGCTATTTCGGTCACGCGAATTATCCCGATTATCTCGGTCGCGTGAGTTATTACGATAATTACGCTCTTGCGAATTGTTTTGGTTATTTTGATCGCGCGGATTGTTTTGTTGCGGGAAATGTTGGTAATTGCGGTCCCACGAGTTGTTTTGTTGTTGTGTTACGTCAAAACTGTCGGTGTTTCTATTCCCGATTATCTTCACGCAACTGTCGCACCGCTTCTCATAACGCGCGCTGGTCAGAACGACGAGATATCGATCTATACCACTCCCGGTGTTATTCACGATAGCGACTGCCCATTTTTAAGCCTAACCTTGCGGAAAATTGCTTGGGATAGGGCCCTAGGAATGCCTGTTGTTTCACGTCTTAGGGTAATTATTAAATTCTAATCCCTCGACAAATGTCGTTGACTGCCCGGAATGTTAATGAGAATACGAAGGTTATGCACACGGGTCTCGTGTTGACACCAACTCTAACTAGTGTTCTATTCCGGTAGCCGAATAATTAGGGGATTAGACTAGGATAAATATTCGTGCACTAAGAGAACAAACAAAAAAAATTATAAATGGAGAGGTGATTATTAAAATAGAATTGCTTACGTTTGTCAGTGATCGTCGGTCGGCGTTGGTGTTGAAAGAATTAAGAACAAAACTCCGGAAATTTAGTGTGATGGACAGATATTTATTTTAACCGGAAATTTAAGACCTTTTTGTTGAAACAAACGGAGATACAGAATAAAACAATTAAAACTCAACTAAATCCGAACAAAATATTCAGTTAAAATCGATGGTCGCAAACAATTCCGAAAATCGTAGAGTAAAACAACTCGGTGCGAGAATTTTTCAAGAGAATATTTCTCAAATAATAACGGTGACTGGTAGAATAACTGGCGCAGAGTATCGTAGCGATCGGTGCGTCGAATAATAGTAACTGGGGCTGATCGAGCGACAATAACCTCGTCGAACGAATGATGGTAACTGGCTCCCGAGTGATAATAACTGGCCGTATGATCGAGTGACAATAACTTCGTCGATCGAATGATGGTAACTGGCTCCCGAGTGATAATAACTGGCCGTATGATCGAGTGACAATAACTTCGTCGATCGAATGATGGTAACTGGCTCCCGAGTGATAATAACTGGCCGTATGATCGAGTGACAATAACTTCGTCGATCGAATGATGGTAACTGGCTCTCGAGTAAATATTTTTCGGGGCATTTATATTATTCTCCTAGATAAAAAGTAGGAGAAATAATGGGTCACGTATGTGATTTTTCCCTCTATTTTCGATGGGTGACCAATGAGAAAAATGATTCAATTGTTTTTTCGTCTACTTCTCCTGGTAACAGAAAGGTGGGAGCAATCAATTTGGTCACGTATGTAGTTTTCTTCTTTGTTTCTCCAAAGGGAAGAATCGGGAGTAATCATCCTTGAAGAGTATGTTCTTCCTCTGTACTTCTCCCACCAAATTGTTTCCATAGAAAAGTACAGGTGAGACTGGGGGTAGCGTGATTTGAGTCGAAACGCCCGATTGGTCAATGGGTTATTAAAATCGAGGAGTTTAGAAAGAGAGGTACCTTCGTCGGTCGCATCGCGGTGTACTGAGGTAAAGGAAAGTGTGAAGAAGCGTAATGCCTTTTACTGTATTCTCGCACCTAGCTTTGATTTTGTTTCGGGTACCGCTTCCGGCGCGGGCCCGGCAACTGCCGCGCGTACGTGACCAAATCGTTCGACGTTCGTTTCGTCTTTCTGATTATGAAAACGCAGAACTCGACTGTGTACTCGTTACATGCTATGTTTCGGTGGAGTTTGTATCATTTCCTTTTCCGGTGACAGTATTCGAGAATAACAAATCGTCCATCTAAATGGGCCTTATTATACGCGGTCGAAAATCGTCGTCTCAATACTTAAAAATATATATCTGCCGCAACTTATTTGTCATATATAACACTCAACTTAATATTAGCAATTAAAACTATGTTTCCTTGTATATCTATATAGGTATCGATTTTACCTCGTACCTGAGTTCAATTATGTTACAGATAGTCTTTTGGTCCCAAATTTACTTGTCATTTTTATTTATTAACTTCCTTTTCCTAGGTTTTAAATAATGAAGAGGGAAGGTTATTTTGTCGCCTTCCGTCTTTTCTTGTTGTAGTCATTGGGACGAAAATCTTTCCGATCTTCTACGTGAGAAAGAATTATTAATTCTTTTTTCTTCGGTGTTAGATGTAACTGAGGGGAAAGGATTGCTACTCATTACATGTTTTGTCACTTGGTTCGTTCTGGTGTGTATTGGTTATGGGGAGCACGTACAGGGGTGAGGCCCCGTTGCTGTGGCGCGCCGGTGTAGCCGCCGTTCGGCTCCTCAGGTAGTCATCCCGGTTGGTCATAAAATTCTGCCGCGATTGAACTTATTGTTAACGCAATGTTTTTCTTTTGACATTGACATCGTGATGAGAGTCTATCGGATGACTCGGAATTAGTGTCGATTTCGATTAATATTGGGCTAAAAGATAATCGGAAATTATAAAGTCGATTGTTATATCGAATGTTATTTGTGTCTAATGAAATGTAATTCTTTGTTTAGTTTTATAGGTATTGAATTCGCAGAATTCGCGTGCTTGACTCTCTGTACTACTTTCTTTCATCTTTGTTTTTCGTCTGGAAATCCTTCTAAGAGATTCTTGTCTGCAAGTGAATAGTCCTTTAACAAAAAATATGTCCTCCTCGGATTTTGAATAGAGGGGCGGAATACCTCGTTTCTACCATTGCATCACCCTCTAATCTCATTGTCTACTAACGCCGTTTCCTCCTAATTCGGAGTGTCAAAATCCGGAACCTTAAGGCTCTACGTGGGTTTCTGAGACCTGTAGGCAACGTGTCGAGACGACACGTCGTGCCGAGAGTTATGTCCCCGGCGGTTGATGACCGCGGGCCTTTTCATTCATAAGTTTTCCGTGCGATGGTACGGAAGAACTTACGACCTTTGGGATCTACGAAATTTAGTCGATACTCATACCTTGGCAGGTAGCGAGCTGCCTCGAGTAGGTTGCCTTTTTTAACGCCTTTTAATGGCGTAGCGCTGTGTGTCATAGGCCACCCTTTTTCGACTTGTCTTTCTTGTCCCGTCTAGATCGATTATACCCTGGCGTTAGATCTCTTTAAGTTTGAAACTGATTTTCTTACCGACTGAGTTGATAAGTTAGCTCTTGGCAGAAACGGGTCTTTTATCTAGGTTGTTGATATTTTGGGCTATCTGACCACATTCTTTCTCTTTCTTAGAAGTTATATTTCCTTGACTCCAGTTTTAGTGAGAGAAATAGTGAAGAAAATTTATGCGTTACGCTGGACGTAACACCTCCCCCCCTTTTAAGACGATTATTAGGAGAATCCGAATAATGTTTGGGGTCGTTGACAATTTGCATTAATGTTGCATTGGTGTTGCCCTTGCATCAGGGTGCGCTCGATCCCTTATTATTTTAACTTAAAGATACTTATGGTTGAGGTAATTTGTTGTCAGTATGGACGGTGGTTGAGTTCGAGGCTTCGAGGTCTGCTGTGTTGCTGGCGTTCGACCCGCGGACTTTCCACATTAAAGCGTTCGGGATGTCGCTTCCTGTTCTCCTGGATATGTATGTCGTGTTCGGTCAGGATAAACCAGCTCAACTGGCCCACTGGTAATAGTAGATCGTCTTGGAGGCTGTATTTGGTCCCGCCGATAGTAGCTTGCTCAGTTTGCTCGGGTATTAATGAAAGCCATTCGTCCAAAATACAAGACGGAATGTCCTTCCATTGCGGAGGCATGTTTACTCCTACTGTGGTTCCCCAGCATGGTTCCCTTCCGTGTCTTTCGTAGGAATTGTCCTGATTGGTAATTAAATTATACTGGTTCATTGTCTGTGAATCATAACGTGGTGTGACCTTCAACTATTATCTTATTGGGACAAATTTGTTAGTTCATTTTTATATTTATTCTTTGTTTATTTATTCCTCTTTGTAATGTCATTTTTTTTCCTCTTTATGTCTGGTTATTGCCATTCAAAATGTCTCTTATTTGTTGTTAAGTTAATTTTTTCCTTCTTTATTTTTCGTTTCGTGGATATATTTTTTTTCAAATTTTCATTTGTTAGTTAAGTTATTCTACGTACTTTTGTGGGTGTGTTTTTTTTTTTATTCTAAGTGGGTAAAAGAACGTTTTTATACTCCCTTAAACTAAAGCTTCAAAAACTCATCTTGGTAATGGATAGTCTAAGTGGTCGACATTATTCTCCCTTCCTATGATGCTTCCAAGAATACCCGGGATGGTCACCGGATTGTCGTATTGATTGATGATCTTCATGAACATTTGGAAGGTTGCCGGCTTTTGTTATTGCGGGTCCTGCTTATGTTACTCCTGGTTATGTAACTTTCAATCTTAGGGTCATTTCAAGTGGTTCCGATTTCCTGTTCGGCTTCTCCATTTAAATTTTATACATGATGAATTTGAATCTCTAGTAGAATTTTGTTTTGAATTATTACAATGCGTATTTATTCTAAACTGCAAAGAGTATATGGCTCCTGTTATCCATACTTTCTGAATGACTAGTGTTTTCTCGTAGGGGTTAAATCTTTTTAATTGTCGAGAGTCGGAAAGAGAACTTGAAATTATTAGTGATTTTTAATAATCTTTACCTATTTCATATGATTACTGATAGTATTCAGGTTTCTTCTACCTTCATTATTTTTATTATTTTTACCTTCACTAGAAGATGCATAATTGCCTATTCTAATTACGGATTTTTTTTTTTTTTTTTTTTTTTTATCGTGCAATATTTTTCCTTCTTTTTTTTTATTTGAAAAATTTTGTCCCGGATTGGGGTCGCCTTCACCTTGTGCTTATTTATAATTGCCAATTTCGAGTTTATTGCCGCATATAATCCGCTTAAAAAAAAATAATGATATTGATTAACTTGTAAAAACCTTCAAGTATTATTATTTCTATCAATTATAATTATTCGGATAATATTGATAAAATTCCCTTTTCCTCTTATTGTTATTATTATTTTTCAGCATTTTTTTTTTCGTCTGAGAGGAGCGTTTTTCTCCCTTTTTCTTCTATTTTCTTGCAAGTCCTTGCAGGGTTCGAATCGTGGCTCGAGTGAGGTCATTGGCCTCTTGAATCATCATTGGAGTGACGAGATGTTCGTACTCGTGGTAGGGACGGTCGGGAATTATTATGATATTTTTCACGAATAATATCTCTTCGTTGCAGATATCGCATTTGTTTGCGGCTATGGCGCATTGATAGCAGGCCACCGTGTGTGTGCAGGGGACATATATTCCTCCCACTCGGCGCATACCACAATAACGGCATAGATTGTCGAAAACGACGTCGTCGAGTCGAGTTCCCGGCGCTACAAAGCCTGTGGGGATGCACTCCATGAGCGCAGCCTTTTCGTACTCAGGGAGTGGAATTCTTTCGAACCGAATGGGTTTGATGCCCTTCTGGCAGTACGATCTGTAACAAGCCATGGTCTCGGCAAGGGAGGCATCCATCGGTGGCTTGAGGGTTACCTTTTGGATATACTCTGCGCCTTTCCTGGCGAGTACGTATTTGCATTTCTTGTACCAGTATGCGTGT
Source organism: Exephanes ischioxanthus (assembly GCA_958510785.1). Lineage (NCBI taxonomy): Eukaryota > Metazoa > Arthropoda > Insecta > Hymenoptera > Ichneumonidae > Exephanes > Exephanes ischioxanthus. Next base: position 19,523,306 of record OY294016.1, on the reverse strand, counting down.
TGCTCCCACGGATCGTCCTTGGTGGTCCATTTGTGCAGGTGGCCCTTGCAACTAAAGCATTTCACCTTATCCCCAATGCCGAGATAATAAAGTCCTGCGTCGGCTAAACTTGCGGGTCTCTGCACCATTGATTGCGGCCAGTCTTCGAAAGTCTTAATTCGAGCGTCGTAGCTTGAGAAGTCCATCATGCCGTCGTGTTCTGGTGCGGGAAAATACATTACCCGACATCCTTGGGACGTGGGTAGAGTACTCGTATGGACATTAGTTGGTCCGTTTTTCCCTTTGGTTTCTCCGCGAGGCTCGGCCCGTTTAATTCCGGTATCGTCGGAAGATGGTGGCGGGCCCGGAGGGGGAGTCTTGGTCACGCTCCGCTTGGCAGGTAGAGTGGTCATGTTGTTGCCGCCCGTGGTGTCAGAGTTGCCGCCGTTTGAATGCTTACGGGTTCCAGCCACCATCGCTTTTTCCTTTTCTAGAGGCGTGCTGCTTATACAATTGTTCCCGGCGCCCACTCTTTTTACGGTCCCGAGAATCTTTTCCGTGCCTGGCCTTTTTGTGGAAAGGGGTTCGGATGGAATGAGTAATGAGAGGCTATTTGGGGTGCGTCTCATGACGGTTTTCTTTGGCCAGGGAGCGGAAGTTTGACTTGCCCGTGATTTACCCAATGTTTCCTTGGCATGATCAAATGCTTTGTTTAAACTTATTCCGCGAGTTTCGGAATTGGTACTTGATGGCCCAGCTTGGACTGCTTTTGTTCGTTGTCTCTTTAATTCGGCATGGGAGGATTTGGCGGAATCCGTGCGTATGAATTTTCCTAAAGTCTCTTCCTGTCTTTTTGAGTTTATTGGCACGTTTCCACAGGGTAATCCGTTAATAAAACGGCAATCGTCGGCATCCAATGTATGTTCGGTGAGCGGGTCTTCGCCTATTCTCCAATCATTTATTTCGACTCCACATTCGAAACAGGTGACGTCGTCTCCTAAACCCAGGTAGAAAAATCCCGCGGCGGCGAGTTTTTCGGGTTTTATGTACGGTCTCGGCCATCCGATAAAACTAATCAGACGTTCCGATTCCTCGCAGTATCGTGGATATTCTGGTTTAGCCATCTCCTCCTCGTCGATCTGGTTGTCTCCGGGTTCTGTATTCTTGGCGAATTTCTTTACCATTATGTTATCGGGATGAGAGATTTCTTTACTCGTTCCGGATGGACGACACAGGTTTTTCCTTTCAGCTGGATGCGTAAATTTCCCTTTTCTAGAAGCTCCAAAACTTCGAATGGTCCGGTGTACTGATCTCCTAATTTTCCGGGTTTCGGCCCTTTAAGCAAAAATATGGGTTCACCAACTTTGAACGTAACGGGATTCATTCGTCTATCTCGATATTCTTTAGCCTTTTCCTTTGACGCGATTAAGTTTATTCGACCCAGGTGTTGAATTTCGTGGATCTGGGTCACCAGGCGAGTTAAATAATCATCGTATGTAGCGAGTTTGTCCAACTCGTCTAACGGGAAATTTGAGGGAGTTCTAGCTATTTTCCCAAAGACCATCTCGTAGGGAGTATGCTTAGTACCTTCATGCACGTTAGTGTTGTAATTGTAAATAGCTAGTTCGACCCAGTCGTCCCAGTTGCTTTCCTTCGAGGTATATTGTTTGAGGTATTCGCCGAGTGCGTGATGCGATCTTTCCAATGACCCGTTAGATTGCGGATGAAACGCGGTCGTTCTTATTTTCCGTATTTTGAATAGTTTCGAGATTTGTTTCATAAAATTACTGAGAAAGTTAGCACCTTGGTCGGTCAATACTGCTCTCGGGGAACCGAAATTGCAGATAAATCTCTTCACAAAAGCCTCGGCGATCGTTACGGCTTTAGCGTTCGGTAACGGTGCTGCCATTGAGAACTTTGTTAACTGATCTTGCATAGTGAGGATGTACTCATTTCCTTTATCCGTTTTTGGCAGTGGACCGACAATATCCATGGCAATTTTGTCGAATGCCGTGGCTGGGGTGTCTGCAATTACCATCGGTTGTTTCGTTTTTACGCGTACTAATTTTTTTAATTGACACTGCAAACATCTTTGTATATACTGTTGAATGTCTTGTTTTAAATTTTTCCAATAAAAATCGTGTCGGATGCGATTGTAGGTCTTACTAACGCCCCGATGCCCTCCGACGGCCGAGCAATGTTTTTCTTCAATTATCTTTTCCTGATCTTCTATTGCTGGTTCCTTAACAATTCCCATACAAACAATAACTTTAGCGTCGCTGTTGTTAAATAATAATCGAATCTGGGTGATTATATTTTCCCATGGAACATTACAAATTGCGAGAGATCTTGCTAAACTGACTGTTGTTAAGTTTAATTTTTCAATCAAGTCTCGACAACTCTTTAATGTCTCTACTATATTCTCCAGCATCTTTGTGGGTCCTTCTCCTATTTCTTCGCGTATAGGGAGAGCGATGTAGTATTTATTATTTCTTTTAGAAAATGGTTTTGCCTCGAACAATTTTAGTTTCTTTAAAATCGGTAATTCTCCGCGTTCTTCCAATATCATGCCTCCTTTGTCTAACGGTTTGCCTTGGGTATCGACAAAAAATATCATGCTGTCTTTTCGGGTGTAAAACAGGTCCCTCGATGGTTTAACATTTTTTGCTATTATGCGTCTCTCTCTACCCGTTCCTTGGGAGACGAGGGGCTCGCTGCGTTCACTTCGGTCGCTTGGCTCCTCGTTGCCTGCTTCCTCGGTGTCGCTCACGTCCAGGGGTCGGCATCCGCGTTTTTTTCGTACACGGGTTATTTCGTCTCCCTCATCAGCCTCGCTAGTCAGGTCTGGTGCATTGTTTTCGAGGCTTACCTCGGAAAATAATTCTTTGTCTTCTAGTTGTGCTTCCCCGTTGTTTCCGGTCGTCTTTGGAAAATCTTCTTCGCTAGTTTGGTCAGGTAACTTATCTGTGGAGGTGCGTGGTGAACGTGTAGGTGGCCCAAGATGCTCATCTCCCCTGCCTTTACGAATAGGTACATCTTGATAAACCTCGAAATCGCGAATGGCCTGTTCCGTGTCAAACGTTGGAGGAACTTCGTTTATCGGCGTGACATCGTGTCCCGATTGTAGATCGCCCATCGATGCTATGCCAAGCCCTACCGTGTTGTCTGCTACCGGGTCGTCTGGTACCGAGTCCCATGGACATTCCTCAGGGTCGTCTAGAGTCAAGATCTCATCTGGGTCTGTAGTCTCGTCTATTTCATCCTCGTCGCTGTCCCAGTCTAGATATTCGGCGATTTCTTCGTCCGTCAAACCGCGTGCGGGTTTCTTCCGAGTACGGGTCGCAGGGTTCGTTCGGATCATAAATATTCCATCTGTGTATGTCGGATCTTCCACCGGATTTTTTGACAGCGCGTCGGCGTTAACATTCGTTTTTCCGGCCTTGTACACCACGTCGTACTCATATTCGGCTAGTTTTAAACGCCAGCGGAGGATCTTAGAATTTCCGTCGGTTGCGCGGCGGAACCACAGTAGCGGTTTATGATCGGTTACTACCGTGAACCGCCGCCCATACAGATATGGTCGGTAGTGGAGGATGCAATATACTATCGCAAGGGCTTCCTTTTCGTAGGTATCGTACCGTTCTTCCGTTTTATTTAAGGCTCGTGAGGCGTATGCGCACGGATGGTCGTTGTTAATTTCTCCTTGCGACAAAATTCCTCCTATGGCTACGCCGGAAGCGTCCGTGGTTAGAATAAAAGGTTTGTTGAAATCGGGGTATCTCAATACCGGTGCTGTGCACAAGCTGGTTTTTAAAATTTCGAATGAGTCTTTCTCCTCTGGGCCCCATTCAAAATCGGTCTCCTTACGGAGGAGCAAAGTGAGAGGTTTAGAAATTTTTGCATAGCCTTCGATGAAACGTCTATAGTAACCTGTTAGACCCAGGAACTGCCGTATATTCTTAATGTTTCTTGGTCGGGGGAATTCACGTACAGCCTCGAGTTTTTTCGGATCTGGTTTTACTCCGTCCTTACCAATTATATGCCCCAAATAGGCCACCTCCTTTTTCAAGAATTCGCATTTGTCAGGTTGCAATTTTAAGTTTGCGGTTTCCAATCTTTTTATTAGTTCTCTATAAATTTTTTCGTGTTCCTCTAATCCTCGAGAATAAATTACTATATCGTCTAAATAGACGAAAATGCCTTTACCGAGGATCCTGCTTAGTGTAAGATCCATAGTTCTTTGGAAAGTGGGCGGAGCGTTCCGAAGCCCAAACGGCATCCGGACGAATTCGAAATGGCCTCGGGGAGTCGTGAATGCGGTTTTATGCCTATCCTCCGGGCTAACTTCTATCTGATGGAAACCTGATGCCAAATCAAAAACTGAAAAATATTTTGCACCGCCAAGTTGGTCCAAAATTTCCGTGATATTAGGAATAGGATATGCATCTGCAATCGTCTTTTCGTTCAGAGCACGGTAATCAAAAACTACTCTCCATTTCTTATTACCTTTGGAATCGTTCTTTTTCGGTACTACCCATACAGGACAATTATACGGCGAGGTAGACGGAATTATTACCCCGTTTTTCAGCATGTCCTCCACTTGTTTTTCTATCTCGTCTTTTGTACATTCTGGCCATCGGTAACCCCTCGTATTAATTGGTAAATCGTCGGTCGTGGGTATACGATGCTGCAATATGGTAGTGTGCGTGAGCGCTTCTCCCGGTAGGTGGTACAAATGGGTACTTTCCTGTAACAGCGTTTCGATGCTGGTTTTTTCCTCCGGATTTAACTCGTTGAGTCTCAATAATCCTTTTATCTGATCGAGCCGCTCTTCGACTACCGAACCCGAGAAAGTGAGACAAAGGCTTTCTCTCTCGAAAGGCTGTATTCCGGATGACGCGTTCCAGGCGCCGAGTTTTTCGAAAAGGTGTGAATTTATGACGAGATAACTTTTATTATTCCCCGTAGAGTCCTTGTTTTCCCTGTCTCTTTTTGACCCTTTTCTACGATCGTAGTCGCTCTTACGTGTCAAAAATTCTCTATAGAGTGTTCCCATACTATCGGATGAGTCGTAGCGTTCTGTTGAATGGAATTCTGTTACTGTCTCCGTGTTGAACGTGTTCAATTGTGTCTTTGCATGACTAATTTTATCTTTCACAATGTTAATTCCCAGTATGTTATGTATACTATCTTGACAACTTGACTCTTGGACAACTTGTTCATACAAGTCCCCTGTTTGTACTTCCTCGACCTCAAATGGGTCATTAATGGTTATTTCATTGGAACCTTTATTCTCTACAACTTCCGTGCAGTTTTCTAGTTCCCTACTAAGATTCGTAGCGTCTATAAATGTTTTTATTCCTGTTTCACCTGAACAAAAGTCCGTGTTTAATTCTTTGGTCTCACACGGTGCTTTGATCGTTTTTTCCCTTTTTATAGTCATTATCTTTTCTGTTTCTAGAATTGTCTCGATTTTATCCATTTTTATTAATTTACTGTCGTTAGAGCGACTACTATCCTTCACAGAACAAGGTTCAGTCCCTTTCCTTGGGCTACCTGCCTGTGTTGGTATTATATTCCCTGAGCAAAACTCGTGATTTTCCATAGTTTCTGTTTCTTTTATGGCCATACTGCCCTGATTTCCCTTAGATTTTTCGTCTGAGCATCCCGCGGGCTCCGATTCTTCCGCGAGTTCCCTCCCTTGTATTGAATTTATCTGTTCGCGTTGTATACAGACGCCGATTCTTTTTCCGTTTTCTTGCCTTTCGTTTGCCGTAGGGTTTTTGATTTCCCCTATTTTCCTACTCAATAATTCCATGACCGGTACCTGTACTTGTATCGTGTGTAAATTATTGTTTGTCATTTGAACGTCTGCCTTTCCGTTATTATTTTTTAACAGCCCGGTTTCTACCGTAACTCCCGGTCCTGCGTTTAATGGTGGGAAATATCCCTCCTTTGCTTCTAAATTTTTTACTCGAATAAAGCAAAGTTTAGTTGTCCGGGCGGGGATAATTATTGCCTCCGGAGTGGAAAACGGTATTTTCGTGTCCTGCATTTTCAAACGTCGTTTTTCATAGTCAATGATTACTCGATTTCCGTCTAGATATTCCGATCCCAAAATTCCCCCTTCCGAGATGGGAAAGTCATTTTTTGCAACGTGGAAAGTAGCCCGACGTCCAAAAGCCTGAATTGTTACTTGACCTATCGTGTATATTGAAACCGCGGTAATTCCATTTAATTGCAAAATTTGATTACGATTGATTGGAGTGTGCAGGGGCACATGTTTTTCTTTAATTAAATTTGGACCGGCTCCCGTATCGACCATTAGAACGATCGGTGTTATTAAATTAACACTGTCTAGTTCCACTGTTGGAACGCTACTTTCCTTATGTAGTTTTATGACACAAATTTTTACGACTCCGAGGGGTTCGCCACTGCCGCTGAGACCGTGTGTACTGGGTGCGTTTGCTGAGCGGTTGCTCCCGATGCACCCGTGGTCGAGAGACCGTTGGCGTTTCCCGAGGGATTTCCGTACCGCGTGCCGTTTGCGTTTTTGGCTGGACATTCCCTAATGAAATGTCCTGGTTGTTGGCAATAATGACAATTGCCGATTTGTTTCGGCCCGTTGTTGGCTACTTCAGCATACGTGGGTTGTTTAGAGTTTGAACATTGTGCCTGATTGTGGCGGTACGGGCATATATATGCACCGTGTCCGTCTCGTTTGCAGATTTGACATTTAATGTCAGCTGTTTGTTGAAATTGTAGTCCCTGGGGTACATTATTTTTTTGAGATTGGGGTGTCGCATTGTTAACTCGGATGGGGCAGCTGTCTGCTCCATGGCCGGGATTTTTGCATAGCTGGCAAAAAATCGCGACGCTCGCGGTATTAGGCTTTGACGGGGGGAATAATCGGTAACATTTGTCAGCAGTGTGTCCCCGCTTTTTACACACCTGACATACGGTAATCGCCGGGGTTTGGTTAAGAGGTTTATTATTGACAGGTGGGATGAGTTTAAAACACCTATCCGCAGAGTGACCCTTCTTGTTGCACACTTGGCAGGTAAGGATAATCTTCGGTGGGTCTGAAGGGGTCAATGCGCTAGCTACCTGTGCGCTCGCTGGTTTCTTTTCAGGGCAAACTCCGGCCTCGTGACCCGATTTATCACACAGCTGACATTTTACCTCTTCGCCACTTATTGCCTTTATGCTACGTTTTGCTCCTACAGTTGGTTGTTGAGGATCCGCGGAGTCTCGAAAGCCCTCCCGGAGCGCCGTGCGTGCGATTAATTGTTTCTCGATTTTTACCGCGCGTTTTACTATATCGTCGATCGAGCCTTTCATGGTCATTCGTTGCTCGATTTCGGGTTTTAGCCCCTGAACAAAACAGAGTGGCAAGCTATTGGTCGTGTTCCTTACGAAGGCCTCGTCTGCTGGTTTATTATTTTCTGATTCATATGCGTCTAATATTTGATAGCCGAGATCGCGAATGCGGTTTGAAAAAGCGACTACCGTTTCGTCAGGACGTTGGTAAATTGACCCGAGCTCTCCTTGTAACTGATAAATATTCCGCGCGGGCGCGTAGATACATTTCAAAAAATTGTGGAGTGCTTTCATAGTTCCGAACGTCTGCTGCATGATGGACCGGCGGGGTTCGCCGATAATTTTTATTCTTATCGCTTTTACCAAGTGCGCCTCGCTACCTGGGTCTAGCATCTCGAGCGCTTCCTCGCATCCCTGAATAAACATGCTCAGGGATGTCGTGACTCCATCGTACGTGGGCACGACTGCTAATGCGTCTTTAAGAGACACTCTCAACGAGGAATTTGCCATCTCGGTTTTTCCGGGTCGTACAGGTGTTAGATTAAGGGCGTCCCGAAGGGTTTTCTGTCGAATGACCTGTTTTGTTTTTTATTCCTTTAACTTTTCTAGTTCTTTTATTCTTTCCTCCTTTTTTATTCTTTCCTGTTCCTCTGTTATTGTGGCGTCTAATTCGTTGTCCCTATCGTCCTGATTCTCGGGGGAAAATGCTTTATGCCCGAATCCGTGTTTTGGTGTGCCTTCGATATTACCACCGCTTGCCCCTGAACCACCAGGATTATCACCGGTTTCTTTTGAAACTGTCCCGTTTATAGTGAAAAGGGTACGTTTGACCGCTTCAAAGCCTGACAAAGGTCTCTGGTTGTCTGCGGGAAGGTTTTCAGGTGTAAAATATTGTTCGCCTGATTGATCGAAAGGGGTTGTGTTCGTATTAAATGAGATAAATTTAGTGATATCGTCTTCGGAGAAGTTTTCTACTACCGTACATGTACTTTCGTTGTCAGAGTCGGGCGTGTCTTCGTATACGTGTGTAGTAGGCGTGTCCGGTCTTTGTAGCGTCTGTCGCGCCGTGGTGTCTACGGGCGCGGGGGTCCTAGCGGCTACCTGGTTTTCTATTGTTTTCTCGATCTTGAGTTCTAGTCCCCTGAGAGTTTCTTCCAAAATGGCTATCTCTTTCAGTAAAGTTTCTTCGTCACTTTCCTCTATCGTCTCCTCGTCAGGAGATTTTATTGCCTCTGCCTGCCCCGGCTCCTCGGTGGAGCTTTCCGGTAGGGTTACGAGATCTTCGTCTGTTTCCACGATCGCGTCGGGGATTTCCTTTACTATCTGTGTGTTTGTTTTTCCCTGCTTCCTTTCACTCGGGTAATTATGCACGATGTCGTCGGGGACAGCGGTATTAGATCGTGTTGATCGTGTCGGCCGGGGTTCGAGTTCGCCCTTCCCGGTTTTATCGGTTGAACTCATTTATGTCTTTCCTTACCCCTTTTTCCCTATTCGCCCTACTTTGATGATTTTTTTTTTTCAATATTTTTTCCGATAATTGCACTACTTTGACCGTTTGATGCGTCCGTTTCCAATGTGTCTTTGGGTTCCAAAATATCTGAACCGGGGTGCTGGTTTACTTTTCTCCGTACGACTTGCAATGAATTGGTAAATTATGTGTCCTATGATGTTAAATAGTCGTGGCACTCGTGAAATCCACATAAATAAAGGGTTCTCTACTAATTTCGTTTCTACCTGTCCTGATTTTTTAAAAACTCAATTTTGGAATGGGCAGTTCCTTAGGGATGGTGAATTTTGTAACGACTATGTAGAATTCGCCACTGAACTCGAATACTCTATTATTTCCGGTAATGTCACTCGGTAGCACGGGTTTCTTTTTTAATTCGTAAAATAGTCCCGTTTCGTTTGTAACGATAGAGAGTTCAGTCTGTATTGACTCGTTTGAATGTAGAGTATAATTTTCACCGTTCGGAAATTGTTCTTTAATTCCTTGAGCGAGAAGGTTTTTCACTGTTTTTTTCCATCCGCCTCGGCCCATCGAATCAATTTGAAAAAGGGTATATTGTGTTTTTTTTTTCTAATATGTGTACCTTCCCTTTTTATTATCAATATCGCGTGCGGTGAACCGCCCCACGTTATAATAATATGAAGGTTAACTTTTCAAATTGCCGCCCTTCTGGCCTCAGATCAATTTGAAAAAAAGGGTAAATTGTGTGTTTTTTTTTTCTAATATGTGTACATTCCCTTTTTATTATCAATATCGCGTGCGGTGAACCGCCCCACGTTATAATAATATGAAGGTTAACTTTATCAAATTGGTTGCCCCACTGGCCTCAGACCAAGTTGATGAAAGAAGTTATGTTTGCGTGTGCGTTCTTGGAGTTTGTGCAAATAGAACGGCCGTCGCGGATCGTTATCGGGAATATACTTCGGGTGTAAAAATTTTATTTTGTAACTAATAGGGACAAGCAAATGTTCGTTTTCGGTCTTCGCGTTGATTCTACAGGTTCGTGAGTTTTCCTTGACACAGCTACTATTATCCTCGTCACTACCCTTTTTTGAACCCTTTAGTGGTTTGAGTTGTCGTTTTTCCACTCTGCGTTTACCCATAGAAGATTTTAATTAATAAAGCAAATAAGTTCTTAGTGTTTCGAATATTAATACATGGTTGTTTCTTTGGCAAACATTCCTTTGATCCCGGACGAGCCCCCAAAAATTCTGTTACGTCAAAACTGTCGGTGTTTCTATTCCCGATTATCTTCACGCAACTGTCGCACCGCTTCTCATAACGCGCGCTGGTCAGAACGACGAGATATCGATCTATACCACTCCCGGTGTTATTCACGATAGCGACTGCCCATTTTTAAGCCTAACCTTGCGGAAAATTGCTTGGGATAGGGCCCTAGGAATGCCTGTTGTTTCACGTCTTAGGGTAATTATTAAATTCTAATCCCTCGACAAATGTCGTTGACTGCCCGGAATGTTAATGAGAATACGAAGGTTATGCACACGGGTCTCGTGTTGACACCAACTCTAACTAGTGTTCTATTCCGGTAGCCGAATAATTAGGGGATTAGACTAGGATAAATATTCGTGCACTAAGAGAACAAACAAAAAAAATTATAAACGGAGAGGTGATTATTAAAATAGAATTGCTTACGTTTGTCAGTGATCGTCGGTCGCCGTTGGTGTTGAAATAATTTAGAACAAAACTCCGGAAATTTAGTGTGATGGACAGATATTTATTTTAACCGGAAATTTAAGACCTTTTTGTTGAAACAAACGGAGATACAGAATAAAACAATTAAAACTCAACTAAATCCGAACTAAATATTCAGTTAAAATCGATGGTCGCAAATAATTCCGAAAATCGTAGAGTAAAACAACTCGGTGCGAGAATTTTTCAAGAGAATATTTCTCAAATAATAACGGTGACTGGTAGAATAACTGGCGCAGAGTATCGTAGCGATCGGTGCGTCGAATAATAGTAACTGGGGCTGATCGAGCGACAATAACCTCGTCGAACGAATGATGGTAACTGGCTCCCGAGTGATAATAACTGGCCGTATGATCGAGTGACAATAACTTCGTCGATCGAATGATGGTAACTGGCTCCCGAGTGATAATAACTGGCCGTATGATCGAGTGACAATAACTTCGTCGATCGAATGATGGTAACTGGCTCTCGAGTACATATTTTTCGGGGCATTTATACTATTCTCCTAGATAAAAAGTAGGAGAAATAATGGGTCACGTATGTGATTTTTCCCTCTATTTTCGATGGGTGACCAATGAGAAAAATGATTCAATTGTTTTTTCGTCTACTTCTCCTGGTAACAGAAAGGTGGGAGCAATCAATTTGGTCACGTATGTAGTTTTCTTCTTTGTTTCTCCAAAGGGAAGAATCGGGAGTAATCATCCTTGAAGAGTATGTTCTTCCTCTGTACTTCTCCCACCAAATTGTTTCCATAGAAAAGAACAGGTGAGACTGGGGGTAGCGTGATTTGAGTCGAAACGCCCGATTGGTCAATGGGTTATTAAAATCGAGGAGTTTAGAAAGAGAGGTACCTTCGTCGGTCGCATCGCGGTGTACTGAGGTAAAGGAGAGTGTGAAGAAGCGTAATGCCTTTTACTGTATTCTCGCACCTAGCTTTGATTTTGTTTCGGGTACCGCTTCCGGCGCGGGCCCGGCAACTGCCGCGCGTACGTGACCAAATCGTTCGACGTTCGTTTCGTCTTTCTGATTATGAAAACGCAGAACTCGACTGTGTACTCGTTACATGCTATGTTTCGGTGGAGGTTTTATCATTTCCTTTTCCGGTGACAGTATTCGAGAATAACAAATCGTCCATCTAAATGGGCCTTATTATACGCGGTCGAAAATCGTCGTCTCAATACTTAAAAATATATATCTGCCGCAACTTATTTGTCATATATAACACTCAACTTAATATTAGCAATTAAAACTATGTTTCCTTGTATATCTATATAGGTATCGATTTTACCTCGTACCTGAGTTCAATTATGTTACAGATAGTCTTTTGGTCCCAAATTTACTTGTCATTTTTATTTATTAACTTCCTTTTCCTAGGTTTTAAATAATGAAGAGGGAAGGTTATTTTGTCGCCTTCCGTCTTTTCTTGTTGTAGTCATTGGGACGAAAATCTTTCCGATCTCCTACGTGAGAAAGAATTATTAATTCTTTTTCCTTAGATGTTAGATGTAACTGAGGGGAAAGGATTGCTACTCATTACATGTTTGTCACTTGGTTCGTTCAGGTGTGTATTGGTTATGGGGAGCACGTACAGGGGTGAGGCCCCGTTGCTGTGGCGCGCCGGTGTAGCCGCCGTTCGGCTCCTCAGGTAGTCATCCCGGTTGGTCATAAAATTCTGCCGCGATTGAACTTATTGTTAACGCAATGTTTTTCTTTTGACATTGACATCGTGATGAGAGTCTATCGGATGACTCGGAATTAGTGTCGATTTCGATTAATATTGGGCTAAAAGATAATCGGAAATTATAAAGTCGATTGTTATATCGAATGTTATTTGTGTCTAATGAAATGTGATTCTTTGTTTAGTTTTATAGGTATTGAATTCGCAGAATTCGCGTGCTTGACTCTCTGTACTACTTTCTTTCATCTTTGTTTTTCGTCTGGAAATCCTTCTAAGAGATTCTTGTCTGCAAGTGAATAGTCCTTTAACAAAAAATATGTCCTCCTCGGATTTTGAATAGAGGGGCGGAATACCTCGTTTCTACCATTGCATCACCCTCTAATCTCATTGTCTACTAAAGCCGTTTCCTCCTAATTCGGAGTGTCAAAATCCGGAACCTTAAGGCTCTACGTGGGTTTCTGAGACCTGTAGGCAACGTGTCGAGACGACACGTCGTGCCGAGAGTTAGGTCCCCGGCGGTTGATGACCGCGGGCCTTTTCATTCATAAGTTTTCCGTGCGATGGTACGGAAGAACTTACGACCTTTGGGATCTACGAAATTTAGTCGATACTCATACCTTGGCAGGTAGCGAGCTGCCTCGAGTAGGTTGCCTCTTTTTAACGCCTTGTAATGGCGTAGCGCTGTGTGTCATAGGCCACCCTTTTTCGACTTGTCTTTCTTGTCCCGTCTAGATCGATTATACCCTGGCGTTAGATCTCTTTAAGTTTGAAACTGATTTTTTTACCGACTGAGTTGATAAGTTAGCTCTTGGCAGAAACGGGTCTTTTATCTAGGTTGTTGATATTTTGGGCTATCTGACCACATTCTTTCTCTTTCTTAGAAGTTATATTTCCTTGACTCCAGTTTTAGTGAGAGAAATAGTGAAGAAAATTTATGCGTTACGCTGGACGTAACAGTTGGTTATTTTGATAATCGCCCGAGCCATCACGATAATTTTCGCGTGAATTGTCTCGATAGTTATTTCGCGGATTATTGTGGTAGTTCCCACGGGAATTGTTTTGATAATTGCTTTGGTAGTTCCCGCGTGAATTGTTACGGAAACCCCCGCGTGAATTATTTTGATAATTCCCGGGTGGTCCGTTTTGATAGTAGCTGGGCGAATTATTTTGATAATTACCGCGTGAATTATTTTGGTAACCGCCACGAGTATAATTCTGGAAGTTTCCGCGAAAATTGTTTTGGAAATTACTCGGTGAGTTGTTACGGTATTGGCGGCTGTTGACGCGTGTATTCGTATTTTCGCGTAATTGTTGCACGGCGTAGCATTCTGATGTTGAATGCGTAGGGTTTTCGCGGTGGATCTCGCAAAATTTTTGTCCGTTGTTGTCGGTTAGTTGCGTAAACTGAACTTTCGCTTTTTCCGGGCTTTTGTCCCTAGTTTCCGATTTATCGCGTTTTCGTCCCTGGTGTACGTTTTGTCTACGTACGAGTTCGTTTTCGATATTTAGTGCTTCGTCGACTGCGCTGTCGAGGGTTATGAAATCTTTGTGCATAATAATATTCGCAATTTGGTCGAAAAGACCGCGAATAAAAGCTTTTATAACGGTTCGTCGAACTTCGTCGGTGCGGTTATGCAGATACTGCTGCTGATTTTCCGCTCGGTAGACTTCTTTTAATCTGTTTTCAATTTTAATTGCGATTTTTCGCGTGCGCGTCGCGTAATCGAGTACCGATTCGTTATAATTTTGAAAATTTGATTTTAATTCTAGTTCGAGGTCCGATAATTCGACCGGTTTTTCGAGCGCATTTCTGAGATCTCTCAGGAGTGGCTCTAATGTATTATATGCTTTGGCATCGGCGATATCAGCGGCGACTCCCGACAATTTAAGTTGGATGATTTCGAGGAGCTGTGGCTGATCGTTTTCTGAAATGATTTTCGCAGCTTTTTTACAAGCGCGTGTAAAATCGTTCAGCGGTATATTTTTTCCGTTGAAACTGGGTATGAGGTTTTGAACATCGCGGAGCGTTATCGAGCTATTATTGTTCGCCATCGCGAAGTATGTTCGCGACGGGAGTCGCTCGGTAGACAACGCTCGGCGATGTAAATTATTTTCGCTGTTTGCTCGCGCGGGGCGCTGAGGCGGCTTTGGTGGAGCAATTTTGGTGTAGTTATTGAACTACCCAAGTAATTTAAAAAAACAATAATTTAAATAAATTTTTGTTGTGTTGCTGCCGTCTGACATGAGGCGCAAAAATGTTTTTTTTCTTTGAATATATGTATGTGTATGTTAGTTATATAGTATATAGGTATTTTATTTTGCACTTTTTTTCTAATATGCCTTTATTCTGCTGCTGTTCAGCTTGAGGCGCAGCAAAAAAAATTTTTTTTTTTTTTTTTGAATATCGGTTATTATTAATGTTATATATGTATATATATTTTGTTATTATTTTTATTTATTTATTTATTGTTGGTAATTATTAATTTGTGTTGGTATTTTTGTTTCGCTGCCATCCGGTGTGGGGCGCGTTTAGGACAAAATATGAAATAAAAATATTTTTTTTTGTATTTCTCTCCTTTTTTTTATATGTATTATATATTTTTGTATTTTTTATTATTATTTTTTTTGTTTTATCGAATTATTTATTTATTATTGGTATTATCGTTATTTGTTACTGTAGGTATATATATATACTAGTGGAGCTGGTGGCTCGCGCGCTTCGCGCGCTCGCATATGAATATACATGCATCACAAACACTAATTCAATATTTGTAAACGCAACAATATAAAAATATAATTATCGTTTCTTTCCGAAACGTAAAATATAAATCTTAAATTCCCCCTTCATCCTCCACAATGTGTTAAGATAAAGGAGAAACTCATTTATATTATCGGTTCCACACCACTGTGCAGTAGATAAATCGGCGCGTTTTTTTTTCGTTACCACTGCTCCGGTTGCTACGGTAACCACCTCTCCGGTTGCCATGGCAACCATCCCTCCGGTTGCTATGGCGACCATCCGCCCAGTTGCTATGGCAACCATTCCTCCGGTTGCTATGGCAACCATCCCTTCGGTTGCTATGGCAACCATCTCTCCGGTTGCTATGGCGACCATCCGCCCAGTTGCTATGGCAACCATTCCTCCGGTTGCTATGGCAACTATCCCTCCGGTTGCTATGGCAACCATTCCCCCGGTTGCTATGGCAACCATTCCCCCGGTTGCTATGCCCCCCCCCCCCCCCCCCCTCGATTCTTGAACACGGCGGCGGCGGCGGCGGCGGCGGCGGCGGCGGCGGCGGCGGCGAAATCTTTTTATATTATAGAGAGATATATGCATTTATTGGATGCTGTTGCTGCCGCTGGGGTGCAGCGCGTCTGGGCTTATAATTTTTTTTTGTTTATTATTTTTTTTTGTAAATATGTGTATATATATGTTTATTGGTTATTATTATTATTATTTTATTTTATTTCATTATTCTTATTTATTAATATGTATTATATTTTTTTTTCTTATTTCGCTGCCGTCTGGAATGAGGCGCGCGAAGAGAAAAAAAAAGATTTTCTTCTCCTTTCTTTCTTTTTTTCTTTTTTTTAATTATTATTATTATTTTTTTTAATTTTTATTTATTTTAGGGAGGGTGTGGATGTGTTAGTTAGTGTTTTTTTTTGTTTTTACGTACCCTTAGCGGTCGCACGCTTTTTACACCGTGAAAGGGAAAAAATTTCCTCTTTCTTTTTTTTTCTTGATCTTTCACTCTTTTTTTTTTTAATAAGACAAGTAAAAAAAAACACTTAAAATAAGTAAAATAAAGGGTACTCACGTTGCCACGAGGATTGCGAGCAACAGTCGCATATATTATAGATTCTCCTCTTCGGGTTTTTCCTTTTTTATTTTTCCTTGCTTCCTTCCTTCCCTCCTTCTAAAACCCTTTTTCGGTGCTGGGTGGTATGTCGGTTGGTAGGACGGGTCGCGTCGGTGCGGCGGATCGATGCCGCGGTCGATGACGGCTCGACGTTGGTAAAGGCGGCTGCTGCCGTTGATCGAGAAAAAAAAATGTTTCTCGACAGTCGGTCACTCCCGACGTTACGCGCCCGCTCACCTGTTCACTCGACACTTACACGAATTCTATTGTCTTTTCTTTTTTTTCTGCACTGTTTTTTTTTCTTTTATTATTATTATTATTATTATTAAGTATTTATGTAATAAATGTCTTTGTATGTATGTATTTAATGTCTAAATTGATTAATATTTATTAAGTGTCTTGGCACTATATTTTTTTTTCCACTGTATTGTTTTTTTTTCACTGTATTTTCGGTTTGGGTGCGAGCTCCGCTCGAGCACCTAGTTCGGTCGAGGAAAATGTTATTTTATTATTTTCAAAAAAGAATTTAAAGATTTTTATTTGTTTGATTTTGTGTGGGCCGTGTTTAAATGGAACGCCCACTCTGACACCATGTAATAGAATGGAGATGCGGGTATAAATGATTGATGTTCGAGGATATATATATTTGTAGCTGTTGTATTAGTCGCAGCGGAAAGGTAATGGTTTAGATACGAGAGTAACGGAGAGTGTACCGCTTGGCAGCTCGAGCTGGACTGATGTGAAGCGGGCGTGAAGCCGAGGGCCTCACGCGCGCTTCACAAAGGGACAAAGTCGCGACAGAGTGTCGCGACGCCCGCGATAAGGCCCGTCTCACGGCTCTAAGCCGTGCGGCCGGATGCAGATAACCCGGGAGGGCTTCTGCGTATTAAACGCAGCGGAAAAGTAACACCGCTGCGTAGGTGAAAGGTAATGAGAGGCTGGAGCCGTTACATAAAATTAAAATAAAATTAAAATAAAATTAAAATAAAATTAAAATAAAATTAAAATAAAATTAAAATAAAATTAAAATAAAATTAAAATAAAATTAAAATAAAATTAAAATAAAATTAAAATAAAATTAAAATAAAATTAAAATAAAATTAAAATAAAATTAAAATAAAATTAAAATAAAATTAAAATAAAATTAAAATAAAATTAAAATAAAATTAAAATAAAATTAAAATTAAATTAACATAAAATTAAAATAAAATTAAAATAAAATTAAAATAAAATTAAAATAAAATTAAAATAAAATTAAAATAAAACTAAAATAAAATTAAAATAAAATTAAAATAAAATGTCGTGGCAATGTTGCGTCCCGATTTTCACGAGTTTCGAGTCTCTCGAAACTTCTCGAGAATCGGTGCGTAACTCTCTTCTGCTGACGCGCTTTCCCGCGGGTCGAGCGGCGAGTCGCGCCGGGCATCCGGGGTGTCATTTGAAACCGCGGTTGTCCTCGCCGTGCGCTCCCGAGTTGGCGGAGATCGCTCAGCATAAATGGATATCAGAAAAATAATAAATGAAAAGAATAAGAGGCTCGGGAGACGCGCGCTCCGCGACTCGTCCAGGACTTGCAAATTCCTGCACGCGCCGCGGAGCCTGCACCCCGCGACTGCTGAGTCGACCCGAAACCGATGCTCTCCTCCATCGGCCGCGGCTTTGGAAAGCCTCGGACGATCGAGGACGAGCAGTCTCCTCGATGGAGACAGCCATGATCAAAGATAGATCGGTCTAGGGTCTCCACGACACCGTGACCACATAGGTCTGTAAATCTTCGACAGCTAACACCCGGTACTGCAACAAAGATAGTTCGCCATAGAACCGGGAACGTGGCTTCGTGAGTGTGTTCCGCCGTGGTGTAAATCGAGTCGTGTTAGTGATAAGCAAAGCTCCGTGATCTGTTTCCGCATAGGTCTGTAAATCTTCGATAGTTGGCCCTCGATACTGTTACACGGATAGTAACGTTAGTATCGAGAACGTGGCTTCGCGAGTGTGTTCCGCCGCGGAGTGAATCAAGTCGCGCGAGTTAATGTTAATTTACCAGCAACGTAATCAAGAACTTATTAGAGACTCTAGTGATTCAGCGGCTTATGTTCAAGCATAGTAATAGTGTAGAAACTAAGAACCCCCGCCGGAGGGAAGCGGCACAACGTGTGAGTAATAGTATGGGTATGAGTGTGGACGAATGTATGAGTAGCGTAATCCCCATGTTGACGAGATTGCGAGCATGGTCTTTCGGCGTCAACTCGCATTTTGTATTTTAATATTAGTAATACAGCAACTACAGTGTTCCCCTTAATTCGGTTATTATTTTATTTGAACGAAAACCCTATTCGGAATTCCCTTTCAGGTACTCGGGGACCGGGCCCGTACGGGACGGAGCAGGGCGGCCCACAACAAATAATTAAATATTGGTTTGCTACGTTCGAGAACGAGCTCCGCTCTACCTCGGACGTAACAGCAACAGCGGTGACGGGTACGCGTGTGTGTGTGTGTGCACATCTGTGACAGTCTCCAGATTTTGCAGAATCAGCACGAGACTGGGCGGCGGCTATGATCTCATAAGAGCGGCTGTCAGTACACAGTGGGAACGTGCCGGCGACACATCGCTTCGTAAATCAGTGCATAAAAATGTGCTACAATCTTGCGCCAATCGAGGAGGTGTCTGCCGTACCCCTTTCGGTGCCTTTGAAACCAGAGCCCGAAGAGGAACGGCGTCCGCGCCCAGCACGGAACAATATCCGTAAGTTTTATTTTATTTATTTTATTTATTTTATTTATTTTATTTATTTTATTTATTTTATTTATTTTATTTATTTTATTTATTTTATTTATTTTATTTATTTTATTTATTTTATTTATTTTATTTATTTTATTTATTTTATTTATTTTATTTATTTTATTTATTTTATTTATTTTATTTATTTTATTTATTTTATTTATTTTATTTATTTTATTTATTTTATTTATTTTATTTATTTTATTTATTTTATTTATTTTATTTATTTTATTTATTTTATTTATTTTATTTATTTTATTTATTTTATTTATCAGAACGCGGAAGAGGAGGAGAGGAGGCGTCGGCGGCCCCAGCTGCGCTACCCCTCCTAGGCCAGCCTTCAGACGCCGACGCCTGACATTGAGTACGTCGTGTGGGAGCGGGAAGGGCAGGAGCCTCTCCGCGTCCCGGTATTCGACGATCGGCGCTGGGCGAGCTCTTGACGGCCTCCCGACCCCCAAAATGAAAGGCAGCGATAGATGGTGAGTTTTTTTTTGCATTATAAATATAATCATAGCAATAATTTTTTTGTTTACAGGCTACTTCAACGCGCGCCATCAAATGAAGATGAAGAATGAAGAAATGAAGATTTTAATTTATAACATTTTTAAAAATGTTACTTTTAATAAAAATATTTAAAAAATAAAAAAAATTATTTCTTCTGGGTGCACTATGGAGACTTCCGCACACGCTCCCATCCCCCCTCTCTATCACACACATGTAACGGCCCCAGCCTAACAATTTCATCTTTTTAACTTTGAATATTTATTCGAGCGTATCGATACGGAGTTTCCGTTCGATACGCTCTTCAAAGAAGCCCTTCAGGCTATCGCGCATCCGGACCGCCGTGAGCGTCCGCATATCTAGCTTAGACTAAACATCCCTTGCCTCTTCGACTACTCATTCATTTCTTTGTAACAGCGAGCGCGAAGCCTTCAGCTTCACGCCCGCTTCATCAGTCCAGCCTGAGCTCTCAACCGGTACACTCTCCGTTGCTCTTAAACTGTCAATTCGCTGCGACTAATAAACCTACATATATAAATCATCTCGCCTCAATCATTCATCAACACCTGCACCGCCAAGCTGTTACATTGGTGTCAGAAGTGTGGGAATCACACAAACACGCCTACATAAAAATAAAAAAAAATTGAAGTTTTTTAACATAAAAAAAATCTGACACCCGTGACCGTGAATTACGCAAACACGTCCACACATTAAAAAAAAAAAAAAAAAAAAATCTTTTTCTTTCAAAAATAAAAAAATTTCACCCTGACGAGTCAACCGTGCTCGAGCCGCGCTCGCACGGATAAATTAAACCGGACCGTGAAAAAAAAAAAAACAAAAGTGAAAAGTGATACAACAAAAAAAAAACAGTGAAACGAAGGAAATAACAAAAAACAGTGAAAATACGAAGATGAAACAAAAAAAAAACAATACAGTGGAAAAAAAATAGTGCCAAGACACTTTACAAATAATAAATAATTTTAACATTAAATATATATATATAGACATTTAGTAAATAATAACTAATACAAACAATAATAATAATATTAATAGTGAAAAAAAAGAGAACGAAAGAAAAATTTTCTAACCCTCGAAGAAGCGATCGATGAGGCATTAAACATCGAAAATGAACTCATTCGTAGGCAAGCTATGCACCAAACATCAAAATGCGACAAATCGGAAACCAGGGATAAAAGTCCAGAAAAAGCCAGGGTCCGATTTACTCAGAGTTCCGACAGGGGACTTAAATTTTGCGAAATCCACCGCGAAAACCCAACGCATTCAACATCGGAATGCTACGCCGTGCAACAACTTCGCGAAAACACGAATACACGCATCAACAGCCGCCAATACCGTAACAACTCACCGGGAGATTTCCGAAACGGTTCTCGCGGAAATCTCCAGAACAATACTCGTTGCGGTTATCAAAATAATTCACGCGGTAATTATCAGAATAATTCGCCCAGCTACTATCAAAACAGACCACCCGGGAATTATCAAAATAATTCACGAGGGGGTTTCCGTAACAATTCACGCGGAAACTATCAAAGCAATTATCAAAACAATTCCCGCGGAAACTACCACAATAATCCGCGAAATAACTATCGGGACAATTCACGCGAAAATTATCGTGACAGCTCGGGCAATTATCAAAATAACCCACAACAGAACAACTCGTGGGACTACAATTACCAAAATAACCCACAACAGAACAACTCGTGGGACCGCAATTACCAAAATATCCCGCAACAAAGCAATCCGCGCGATCAAAACAACCGAAACAATTCGCAAGAGCGTAATTATCGTAATAACTCACGCGACCGAGATAATCGGGACAATTCGCGTGACCGAAGTAGCCGAGACAACTCGCGAGAAAGACAGAACCCGAGCAACGGCCGAAATTCACGAAAATCAGACCATCAGTCGAGCCTCGATGCAGCGCAAATCGAGCAGATTTTCGAGCGCATACTTCAAAAAAACGAGAGACCCGCCTCTCGCGACAGCGCGACGGGAGGCAGGACGCCGGAGCGCTCGTCAACAACAAACTAATAAAAGACGCAAACAAGGCGCAAACCAAAACCGAACTTGTAAAATATGTAGGTACTAATCATGTAGAAAGTACAAACACCAGTAACACCGAAAACTCGCGAAAATCAGATTATCAAACAAGTATCGACACATCACAGACCGAACAGATAGTTCAACGACTACTTCAAAAGAAAAGAGTAATGTGCTCCACAAAACTTCGCAACAATATTCAGGTCACATCAATGGGCGACGCAAGTGCCGAAAAGACTAAACAAATTCTCCCTAAAGAGACAAAGCAACCACAAGAAGAAACAAACCAACTACCGAAAAAGACAGAATCAAAACAAATAACGGAGAGTGTACCTATAAAAATTGATTCATCCATTGACAACGAAATACCGCAAACTGAAACATCAGAAAACGAAGCTGAACTCATAAAAATACCTACACGGAAACCGACTAGGCAAAAATTAAAAGGAATACGCACAATCAAACTAAAACGGAAACCAATCGAAAAATGTCTAGCAGACTCATCTGAAGACGAAGGAAGTAGGCAACAACCACGCAGACAAATCAGGAAACGAGATAATACAGAAATAAAATATAAATATACAGATATAGAAGATAGCACGAGAGAAGAAGAAGCAAAAAGCCCAACGAGGCAACAAAACGAAAAAAGCCCAACGAGGCAGCAAATCGGAAAAAGCCCAACGAGGCAACAAAAAGAAAAGAGCCCAACGAGGCCACAAAAAGCAAAAAGCCCAATGAGGTTACAAAAAATCGAAAGCTTATCGCAGCAAAACAAAAGCGAGATTCGCGAAAAAGTCAGCCCTGACGGGGCAACCGGCTACTTATACGGTGACAAAAGTGAATATATCGACGGAAACAGAGTGGAAAGCAACCTAAGTGAAAATTCCGGCAACTTATACGGTGAAGCTGATGGTACTGTCGTCGAAAATATCGACGGCAAACGCATAGAAACTCAAAAACACGACAACTATCAGGCTACTAATAAGGAAAATGAAACGGAAAAAGAAACAGAATCCGAAAACGTAAATTCCAACAAACAAGGATTCAAACCGTTGCCGACGAACATCGGAGAATCGTCTAGTGACGAAAATAGTGGTAAACCACCCGTGAAACCAACCTTCAGGTCACCTCCAACAACTACGCAAGAAAAGGATAACCCTCCGAAAGCCGCACAAATATCAGTACAACTTGACAACTCATTGCCAACTCGTGACGAAAAAATATCGAATACAGAAAACTCCGTACAATCATCAGTACAATTGAATGCCGAAATGTCACGAGAATATAAGGAGGCCGCGAAACTCAAGAATCATCAAGTAAATAGCGATACATCAAACGAAACGCGATCACCACCAGTAGCATTTGATTTGCGAGAATTCGTTCCACCATGGCATCGAGAAACAAGCACATCGGAGAAAAATGAAAACAGCATACCACAGGAAGTACCACCGAACTTCCGATCACCACCGATAAACGCAGAACGAACAAATGACTCCGAGCAACATCCAGTACAAACACCAGTGCAACCGAACTTTAGGTCACCGTCAATGCCCGAAAACATAAATATCACGGATTTGCGCACTGTACAATCATCAGTGCCGCCGAACTTCAGGTCACCACCAATACTTCATTGTGACGAAAAAATTGATAGACCGAAAGCAAACAATAATCTACCAATGACACTCATACTACGCAAAAAAGCACTACCAGAAACGATCAGCAATATTCTATCGAAACTAACAGCAAATCGCAGAACATCGCCTGGAAGTGCATAATACGCATTTGTGGCTTAAACAAACATCCCAATCATCGACAAAAAAAATCATAAAAAATAGGAGAATATTCATAAATATTTACGTTAAGACTAGATATAAGACAAATGAACTACACGTACAGACCATCCACCTCAACTAGTTCGTAGACCGATCTACGCGCTGACATACCACGATCGCAACGCGATACCATAAAAAAAAAAGCGCGGTAAATCAACAAAAATATAATAATCATAATAATAAATAATAACCCAATATATCCTTATCCATCTACATATACCTTTACTAAGAAAGGATCTACTATACACTACTCTCTTCATCATACAGTACACAGATAAACTTAACCACATTATGCATGGCTTAAAACTATTATTTTTTTTTAATACTATTATATTATTATTTCAACAAATACATACATACCTGACAGATAAAACAGACAACAACAAAAAAAAAACAGCAATAATGGACGGACATCAGCCATCGGCATCAGCATCGGCATTCATACCGAATGCAAAAATCGAATGCCTCCTCTGCCCGAAGAAAATGAAGGCGAATAAGGTGGCCGACCATACGGCCAGATGCTACGCTGAACTACGGAAACGCACGGCAAATTTGGGATCACGCCACACGGGATGCCCGATATGTTGTTGCGTGTTCCCGGCAGACCGACTAACGGCGCACATTAACAAATGTGTCGCCTATTTGTTGAAACAACAACAACAACAACAACAACAACAACAGCAGCAGCAGCAGCAGCAGCAGCAGCAGCAGCAGCAGCAGCAGCAGCAGCAGCAGCAGCAGCAGCAGCAGCAGCAGCAGCAGCAGCAGCAGCAGCAGCAGCAGCAGCAGCAGCAGCAGCAGCAGCAGCAGCAGCAGCAGCAGCAGCAGCAGCAGCAGCAGCAGCAGCAGCAGCAGCAGCAGCAGCAGCAGCAGCAGCAGCAGCAGCAGCAGCAGCAGCAGCAGCAGCAGCAGCAGCAGCAGCAGCAGCAGCAGCAGCAGCAGCAGCAGCAGCAGCAGCAGCAGCAGCAGCAGCAGCAGCAGCAGCAGCAGCAGCAGCAGCAGCAGCAGCAGCAGCAGCAGCAGCAGCAGCAGCAGCAGCAGCAGCAGCAGCAGCAGCAGCAGCAGCAGCAGCAGCAGCAGCAGCAGCAGCAGCAGCAGCAGCAGCAGCAGCAGCAGCAGCAGCAGCAGCAGCAGCAGCAGCAGCAGCAGCAGCAGCAGCAGCAGCAGCAGCAGCAGCAGCAGCAGCAGCAGCAGCAGCAGCAGCAGCAGCAGCAGCAGCAGCAGCAGCAGCAGCAGCAGCAGCAGCAGCAGCAGCAGCAGCAGCAGCAGCAGCAGCAGCAGCAGCAGCAGCAGCAGCAGCAGCAGCAGCAGCAGCAGCAGCAGCAGCAGCAGCAGCAGCAGCAGCAGCAGCAGCAGCAGCAGCAGCAGCAGCAGCAGCAGCAGCAGCAGCAGCAGCAGCAGCAGCAGCAGCAGCAGCAGCAGCAGCAGCAGCAGCAGCAGCAGCAGCAGCAGCAGCAGCAGCAGCAGCAGCAGCAGCAGCAGCAGCAGCAGCAGCAGCAGCAGCAGCAGCAGCAGCAGCAGCAGCAGCAGCAGCAGCAGCAGCAGCAGCAGCAGCAGCAGCAGCAGCAGCAGCAGCAGCAGCAGCAGCAGCAGCAGCAGCAGCAGCAGCAGCAGCAGCAGCAGCAGCAGCAGCAGCAGCAGCAGCAGCAGCAGCAGCAGCAGCAGCAGCAGCAGCAGCAGCAGCAGCAGCAGCAGCAGCAGCAGCAGCAGCAGCAGCAGCAGCAGCAGCAGCAGCAGCAGCAGCAGCAGCAGCAGCAGCAGCAGCAGCAGCAGCAGCAGCAGCAGCAGCAGCAGCAGCAGCAGCAGCAGCAGCAGCAGCAGCAGCAGCAGCAGCAGCAGCAGCAGCAGCAGCAGCAGCAGCAGCAGCAGCAGCAGCAGCAGCAGCAGCAGCAGCAGCAGCAGCAGCAGCAGCAGCAGCAGCAGCAGCAGCAGCAGCAGCAGCAGCAGCAGCAGCAGCAGCAGCAGCAGCAGCAGCAGCAGCAGCAGCAGCAGCAGCAGCAGCAGCAGCAGCAGCAGCAGCAGCAGCAGCAGCAGCAGCAGCAGCAGCAGCAGCAGCAGCAGCAGCAGCAGCAGCAGCAGCAGCAGCAGCAGCAGCAGCAGCAGCAGCAGCAGCAGCAGCAGCAGCAGCAGCAGCAGCAGCAGCAGCAGCAGCAGCAGCAGCAGCAGCAGCAGCAGCAGCAGCAGCAGCAGCAGCAGCAGCAGCAGCAGCAGCAGCAGCAGCAGCAGCAGCAGCAGCAGCAGCAGCAGCAGCAGCAGCAGCAGCAGCAGCAGCAGCAGCAGCAGCAGCAGCAGCAGCAGCAGCAGCAGCAGCAGCAGCAGCAGCAGCAGCAGCAGCAGCAGCAGCAGCAGCAGCAGCAGCAGCAGCAGCAGCAGCAGCAGCAGCAGCAGCAGCAGCAGCAGCAGCAGCAGCAGCAGCAGCAGCAGCAGCAGCAGCAGCAGCAGCAGCAGCAGCAGCAGCAGCAGCAGCAGCAGCAGCAGCAGCAGCAGCAGCAGCAGCAGCAGCAGCAGCAGCAGCAGCAGCAGCAGCAGCAGCAGCAGCAGCAGCAGCAGCAGCAGCAGCAGCAGCAGCAGCAGCAGCAGCAGCAGCAGCAGCAGCAGCAGCAGCAGCAGCAGCAGCAGCAGCAGCAGCAGCAGCAGCAGCAGCAGCAGCAGCAGCAGCAGCAGCAGCAGCAGCAGCAGCAGCAGCAGCAGCAGCAGCAGCAGCAGCAGCAGCAGCAGCAGCAGCAGCAGCAGCAGCAGCAGCAGCAGCAGCAGCAGCAGCAGCAGCAGCAGCAGCAGCAGCAGCAGCAGCAGCAGCAGCAGCAGCAGCAGCAGCAGCAGCAGCAGCAGCAGCAGCAGCAGCAGCAGCAGCAGCAGCAGCAGCAGCAGCAGCAGCAGCAGCAGCAGCAGCAGCAGCAGCAGCAGCAGCAGCAGCAGCAGCAGCAGCAGCAGCAGCAGCAGCAGCAGCAGCAGCAGCAGCAGCAGCAGCAGCAGCAGCAGCAGCAGCAGCAGCAGCAGCAGCAGCAGCAGCAGCAGCAGCAGCAGCAGCAGCAGCAGCAGCAGCAGCAGCAGCAGCAGCAGCAGCAGCAGCAGCAGCAGCAGCAGCAGCAGCAGCAGCAGCAGCAGCAGCAGCAGCAGCAGCAGCAGCAGCAGCAGCAGCAGCAGCAGCAGCAGCAGCAGCAGCAGCAGCAGCAGCAGCAGCAGCAGCAGCAGCAGCAGCAGCAGCAGCAGCAGCAGCAGCAGCAGCAGCAGCAGCAGCAGCAGCAGCAGCAGCAGCAGCAGCAGCAGCAGCAGCAGCAGCAGCAGCAGCAGCAGCAGCAGCAGCAGCAGCAGCAGCAGCAGCAGCAGCAGCAGCAGCAGCAGCAGCAGCAGCAGCAGCAGCAGCAGCAGCAGCAGCAGCAGCAGCAGCAGCAGCAGCAGCAGCAGCAGCAGCAGCAGCAGCAGCAGCAGCAGCAGCAGCAGCAGCAGCAGCAGCAGCAGCAGCAGCAGCAGCAGCAGCAGCAGCAGCAGCAGCAGCAGCAGCAGCAGCAGCAGCAGCAGCAGCAGCAGCAGCAGCAGCAGCAGCAGCAGCAGCAGCAGCAGCAGCAGCAGCAGCAGCAGCAGCAGCAGCAGCAGCAGCAGCAGCAGCAGCAGCAGCAGCAGCAGCAGCAGCAGCAGCAGCAGCAGCAGCAGCAGCAGCAGCAGCAGCAGCAGCAGCAGCAGCAGCAGCAGCAGCAGCAGCAGCAGCAGCAGCAGCAGCAGCAGCAGCAGCAGCAGCAGCAGCAGCAGCAGCAGCAGCAGCAGCAGCAGCAGCAGCAGCAGCAGCAGCAGCAGCAGCAGCAGCAGCAGCAGCAGCAGCAGCAGCAGCAGCAGCAGCAGCAGCAGCAGCAGCAGCAGCAGCAGCAGCAGCAGCAGCAGCAGCAGCAGCAGCAGCAGCAGCAGCAGCAGCAGCAGCAGCAGCAGCAGCAGCAGCAGCAGCAGCAGCAGCAGCAGCAGCAGCAGCAGCAGCAGCAGCAGCAGCAGCAGCAGCAGCAGCAGCAGCAGCAGCAGCAGCAGCAGCAGCAGCAGCAGCAGCAGCAGCAGCAGCAGCAGCAGCAGCAGCAGCAGCAGCAGCAGCAGCAGCAGCAGCAGCAGCAGCAGCAGCAGCAGCAGCAGCAGCAGCAGCAGCAGCAGCAGCAGCAGCAGCAGCAGCAGCAGCAGCAGCAGCAGCAGCAGCAGCAGCAGCAGCAGCAGCAGCAGCAGCAGCAGCAGCAGCAGCAGCAGCAGCAGCAGCAGCAGCAGCAGCAGCAGCAGCAGCAGCAGCAGCAGCAGCAGCAGCAGCAGCAGCAGCAGCAGCAGCAGCAGCAGCAGCAGCAGCAGCAGCAGCAGCAGCAGCAGCAGCAGCAGCAGCAGCAGCAGCAGCAGCAGCAGCAGCAGCAGCAGCAGCAGCAGCAGCAGCAGCAGCAGCAGCAGCAGCAGCAGCAGCAGCAGCAGCAGCAGCAGCAGCAGCAGCAGCAGCAGCAGCAGCAGCAGCAGCAGCAGCAGCAGCAGCAGCAGCAGCAGCAGCAGCAGCAGCAGCAGCAGCAGCAGCAGCAGCAGCAGCAGCAGCAGCAGCAGCAGCAGCAGCAGCAGCAGCAGCAGCAGCAGCAGCAGCAGCAGCAGCAGCAGCAGCAGCAGCAGCAGCAGCAGCAGCAGCAGCAGCAGCAGCAGCAGCAGCAGCAGCAGCAGCAGCAGCAGCAGCAGCAGCAGCAGCAGCAGCAGCAGCAGCAGCAGCAGCAGCAGCAGCAGCAGCAGCAGCAGCAGCAGCAGCAGCAGCAGCAGCAGCAGCAGCAGCAGCAGCAGCAGCAGCAGCAGCAGCAGCAGCAGCAGCAGCAGCAGCAGCAGCAGCAGCAGCAGCAGCAGCAGCAGCAGCAGCAGCAGCAGCAGCAGCAGCAGCAGCAGCAGCAGCAGCAGCAGCAGCAGCAGCAGCAGCAGCAGCAGCAGCAGCAGCAGCAGCAGCAGCAGCAGCAGCAGCAGCAGCAGCAGCAGCAGCAGCAGCAGCAGCAGCAGCAGCAGCAGCAGCAGCAGCAGCAGCAGCAGCAGCAGCAGCAGCAGCAGCAGCAGCAGCAGCAGCAGCAGCAGCAGCAGCAGCAGCAGCAGCAGCAGCAGCAGCAGCAGCAGCAGCAGCAGCAGCAGCAGCAGCAGCAGCAGCAGCAGCAGCAGCAGCAGCAGCAGCAGCAGCAGCAGCAGCAGCAGCAGCAGCAGCAGCAGCAGCAGCAGCAGCAGCAGCAGCAGCAGCAGCAGCAGCAGCAGCAGCAGCAGCAGCAGCAGCAGCAGCAGCAGCAGCAGCAGCAGCAGCAGCAGCAGCAGCAGCAGCAGCAGCAGCAGCAGCAGCAGCAGCAGCAGCAGCAGCAGCAGCAGCAGCAGCAGCAGCAGCAGCAGCAGCAGCAGCAGCAGCAGCAGCAGCAGCAGCAGCAGCAGCAGCAGCAGCAGCAGCAGCAGCAGCAGCAGCAGCAGCAGCAGCAGCAGCAGCAGCAGCAGCAGCAGCAGCAGCAGCAGCAGCAGCAGCAGCAGCAGCAGCAGCAGCAACAGCAACAGCAACAGCAACAGCAACAGCAACAGCAACAGCAACAGCAACAGCAACAGCAACAGCAACAGCAACAGCAACAGCAACAGCAACAGCAACAGCAACAGCAACAGCAACAGCAACAGCAACAGCAACAGCAACAGCAACAGCAACAGCAACAGCAACAGCAACAGCAACAGCAACAGCAACAGCAACAGCAACAGCAACAGCAACAGCAACAGCAACAGCAACAGCAACAGCAACAGCAACAGCAACAGCAACAGCAACAGCAACAGCAACAGCAACAGCAACAGCAACAGCAACAGCAACAGCAACAGCAACAGCAACAGCAACAGCAACAGCAACAGCAACAGCAACAGCAACAGCAACAGCAACAGCAACAGCAACAGCAACAGCAACAGCAACAGCAACAGCAACAGCAACAGCAACAGCAACAGCAACAGCAACAGCAACAGCAACAGCAACAGCAACAGCAACAGCAACAGCAACAGCAACAGCAACAGCAACAGCAACAGCAACAGCAACAGCAACAGCAACAGCAACAGCAACAGCAACAGCAACAGCAACAGCAACAGCAACAGCAACAGCAACAGCAACAGCAACAGCAACAGCAACAGCAACAGCAACAGCAACAGCAACAGCAACAGCAACAGCAACAGCAACAGCAACAGCAACAGCAACAGCAACAGCAACAGCAACAGCAACAGCAACAGCAACAGCAACAGCAACAGCAACAGCAACAGCAACAGCAACAGCAACAGCAACAGCAACAGCAACAGCAACAGCAACAGCAACAGCAACAGCAACAGCAACAGCAACAGCAACAGCAACAGCAACAGCAACAGCAACAGCAACAGCAACAGCAACAGCAACAGCAACAGCAACAGCAACAGCAACAGCAACAGCAACAGCAACAGCAACAGCAACAGCAACAGCAACAGCAACAGCAACAGCAACAGCAACAGCAACAGCAACAGCAACAGCAACAGCAACAGCAACAGCAACAGCAACAGCAACAGCAACAGCAACAGCAACAGCAACAGCAACAGCAACAGCAACAGCAACAGCAACAGCAACAGCAACAGCAACAGCAACAGCAACAGCAACAGCAACAGCAACAGCAACAGCAACAGCAACAGCAACAGCAACAGCAACAGCAACAGCAACAGCAACAGCAACAGCAACAGCAACAGCAACAGCAACAGCAACAGCAACAGCAACAGCAACAGCAACAGCAACAGCAACAGCAACAGCAACAGCAACAGCAACAGCAACAGCAACAGCAACAGCAACAGCAACAGCAACAGCAACAGCAACAGCAACAGCAACAGCAACAGCAACAGCAACAGCAACAGCAACAGCAACAGCAACAGCAACAGCAACAGCAACAGCAACAGCAACAGCAACAGCAACAGCAACAGCAACAGCAACAGCAACAGCAACAGCAACAGCAACAGCAACAGCAACAGCAACAGCAACAGCAACAGCAACAGCAACAGCAACAGCAACAGCAACAGCAACAGCAACAGCAACAGCAACAGCAACAGCAACAGCAACAGCAACAGCAACAGCAACAGCAACAGCAACAGCAACAGCAACAGCAACAGCAACAGCAACAGCAACAGCAACAGCAACAGCAACAGCAACAGCAACAGCAACAGCAACAGCAACAGCAACAGCAACAGCAACAGCAACAGCAACAGCAACAGCAACAGCAACAGCAACAGCAACAGCAACAGCAACAGCAACAGCAACAGCAACAGCAACAGCAACAGCAACAGCAACAGCAACAGCAACAGCAACAGCAACAGCAACAGCAACAGCAACAGCAACAGCAACAGCAACAGCAACAGCAACAGCAACAGCAACAGCAACAGCAACAGCAACAGCAACAGCAACAGCAACAGCAACAGCAACAGCAACAGCAACAGCAACAGCAACAGCAACAGCAACAGCAACAGCAACAGCAACAGCAACAGCAACAGCAACAGCAACAGCAACAGCAACAGCAACAGCAACAGCAACAGCAACAGCAACAGCAACAGCAACAGCAACAGCAACAGCAACAGCAACAGCAACAGCAACAGCAACAGCAACAGCAACAGCAACAGCAACAGCAACAGCAACAGCAACAGCAACAGCAACAGCAACAGCAACAGCAACAGCAACAGCAACAGCAACAGCAACAGCAACAGCAACAGCAACAGCAACAGCAACAGCAACAGCAACAGCAACAGCAACAGCAACAGCAACAGCAACAGCAACAGCAACAGCAACAGCAACAGCAACAGCAACAGCAACAGCAACAGCAACAGCAACAGCAACAGCAACAGCAACAGCAACAGCAACAGCAACAGCAACAGCAACAGCAACAGCAACAGCAACAGCAACAGCAACAGCAACAGCAACAGCAACAGCAACAGCAACAGCAACAGCAACAGCAACAGCAACAGCAACAGCAACAGCAACAGCAACAGCAACAGCAACAGCAACAGCAACAGCAACAGCAACAGCAACAGCAACAGCAACAGCAACAGCAACAGCAACAGCAACAGCAACAGCAACAGCAACAGCAACAGCAACAGCAACAGCAACAGCAACAGCAACAGCAACAGCAACAGCAACAGCAACAGCAACAGCAACAGCAACAGCAACAGCAACAGCAACAGCAACAGCAACAGCAACAGCAACAGCAACAGCAACAGCAACAGCAACAGCAACAGCAACAGCAACAGCAACAGCAACAGCAACAGCAACAGCAACAGCAACAGCAACAGCAACAGCAACAGCAACAGCAACAGCAACAGCAACAGCAACAGCAACAGCAACAGCAACAGCAACAGCAACAGCAACAGCAACAGCAACAGCAACAGCAACAGCAACAGCAACAGCAACAGCAACAGCAACAGCAACAGCAACAGCAACAGCAACAGCAACAGCAACAGCAACAGCAACAGCAACAGCAACAGCAACAGCAACAGCAACAGCAACAGCAACAGCAACAGCAACAGCAACAGCAACAGCAACAGCAACAGCAACAGCAACAGCAACAGCAACAGCAACAGCAACAGCAACAGCAACAGCAACAGCAACAGCAACAGCAACAGCAACAGCAACAGCAACAGCAACAGCAACAGCAACAGCAACAGCAACAGCAACAGCAACAGCAACAGCAACAGCAACAGCAACAGCAACAGCAACAGCAACAGCAACAGCAACAGCAACAGCAACAGCAACAGCAACAGCAACAGCAACAGCAACAGCAACAGCAACAACAACAACAACAACAACAACAACAACAACCAACACTGGACTACACACCACACACACCCGAGGGATCACCACCACCGACACAGAGGAAGAAGACACGGAAGACGAAGACATAGAAGAAGACATAAAAGACGAAAACACAGAAGAAGACGCAGAAACCGAAAACACAAACAACATAGATACTCGAAACACAAACAATACGAACGGAAAACTAAACAAAACCAACGACGCAACAACCCAGACAAACGGAAACGAAACGGACGACAAAAACGAACCAAATTTTGACCCGACAAAACTACAAATGGGGGACGGATTCAAGTGGATCGACGCCCAAAACTTGGAGTCCCTCCGAAAAATTAAAAACAGAGTTCAGTCGAACATTTTCCTCGCTGAATTAAAAACGGAATTAGGACCAAACAAAAAACGACGATTGGACACAGACACGCAATAGGACCTAACCAATAAACGAAACATTCTTATACACAATATTCATACTCCTACATTAATAAATAACCATATACAAAAAAAATCTACAAAAATAACCGTAAACACATACATAAGCGTGCACGCGGCGCGCGTCGCGCGGGCTGAGGCCAAAAGGAAAAAAAAAAACCAAAAAAAAAAGGAGAGAGGGAAAGATATGAGGATACGTTTTTTTTTTAATTTAAAAAAAAAAGAGAAAGGAAAATCTTTTTAGTTTATTTTGCTTTTGTTTTCATTTTGAGTTTATTTTTATTCTGTTCTATTTTATTTTATTTTGTACCTCATTCCCTTCCATATATATATCTTGCTTTGTTTTTTTTAATCAATATACGCTATCCTTTTATATAATATCAATATTCGTGTTTATTATTTTACCTATTCCAGAAACAACTTCCATCTTTCACCAACAAACCACATCCAAATAACATACCTAACCCACTAACCACGACTAATTAGAACTTAGAATGTTACAGGCACAATACCATAAAAATTCGAAATTTATGACGGAAATACCAGGAAATAGAGAAACGAAATACAACCAAGGAGAAACCGAAATCCATCAAAAACGGACAAGTTTAAATATTTTGAAAAAAACATGGAACTTCACCAACCGAACCAAACAGGACAACATTTTAATTATTTTTTTCTTAACCATTTTTAGCACCAAATTTAAACCCATCCAACTTAACCAAACCATTCCCACTAACACGAACAACTAAAAGTTTTATTTAGTTACAGATATCAACAACCACCAACCATTTGAGAGCGACAACGAGTGTGCCGCAAATCAACTTCAGAACCAGAGGATAATCCTCCAAATCAATTTCAACAACAACCAGGAGCTTTACGTTTTCAACAATCAACAACCAGGACTTCTTCAATCATTAACAACCAACAATCAACAAATAACAACCAAAACACATATTCAAAGAACATTACACAACATAACACAATTACACAAAAATGAAAATATTTAAAAAACAAAAACCCCCAAAACTTTTCATTTATATAAAATCACACTTAACAACGAATTATTAAATGTAAATTTTGTTTAACATCCGATGCGGGGGCATCGTTTTCTCTGGAGGGGGAGTGTAACGGCCCCAGCCTAACAATTTCATCTTTTTAACTTTGAATATTTATTCGAGCGTATCGATACGGAGTTTCCGTTCGATACGCTCTTCAAAGAAGCCCTTCAGGCTATCGCGCATCCGGACCGCCGTGAGCGTCCGCATATCTAGCTTAGACTAAACATCCCTTGCCTCTTCGACTACTCATTCATTTCTTTGTAACAGCGAGCGCGAAGCCTTCAGCTTCACGCCCGCTTCATCAGTCCAGCCTGAGCTCTCAACCGGTACACTCTCCGTTGCTCTTAAACTGTCAATTCGCTGCGACTAATAAACCTACATATACAGGGTGACAATTATAAGGTGGACGGCTGTTTTTTGAGGCATTTGCGCGTGCGTTTGGATTCGTGCGAGGGGTGCTTCTTGAATGATTTTTCAAGCCCTCTTCAATGGCGCAATCGGTTTATTGCTGAGTTTTATAGTTTTTAAGGGGGAAAAAAAATTTATTCGGAATTTTTGGGAAAATACGTTTTGACGATGTATTTAAAAAGGTGATAAAAATCTGAAAACGAAACACACGTGGGCCGATCGATTTGAGATTATTTTAATGTAGATAATTAATTTCAAAGTTGCTTCTGTGAGCATCCGATTTAGAGTTGGAACACGGAACGCCGGATCGGACCGGTGCGACAAATGAGCATGCGCAGCGATTCTCGTGAGCTAGCTGATCGCCCGGCTGTCAGAAATTGGGACTGTGACAGCCAACTGTAAGAATTTGACAAGTAATCGTCGCGTTTTTATAAAAGTGTTTAAACAATTATCGTCGGCGTTCCATGGGTCAGGAGCAATGGACTTCCGGTTAAGCGTGGATTTTTTGGTTATTCTATCCAATTGACAAGGGTAAGTACCAATTTATCATGAATAATAATTATCGAAGTCATATTAAAAGACTTGCCGCGAAAACGATGGGTTTTGACCCCGAGCCTGAGAGGAACTCGAGAGAGAAAAATTCGTTTTATTCAGGGTAAAAGTGATGAATTATAGCCCGTTTTAATTAACTGGGCCAATAATTCATCGCTTTTGCCCTAAAAAAATTTTATCCTGGAAAAGATGGATGAACGATAAAGAAATCGTTATTGACGAAATTATAAGGATCTGTAGTCTGGCGGCTAGAGCGATTGCTTGGAAATGCAAAGGGTCCGAGTTCAAGTCTCGTCAAGGGTTACTTTTTTTTTATCCGGACACGTACGTGTGACGCTATGCAGAATCGAAAAGTGGTTTTCAGAAGAGCCCGGAGATAAAAATTTATTTTATTTAGGGCAAAAGTGGTGAATTATTGCTCGTTCGAATTAGCTGCAGGCAATAATTCATCGCTTTTGCCTTAAAAAAATTTTACCCTGTAAAAGATGGATGAACCATAAGGCCAATCGCTATTTCAACAGATATGTTGATCAGTTGTCTGGATGCTAGAGCGGTTCCTTGGTAACTCGAAGGGCCGGAGTTCAGGTCTCGCCGATGGTTAATTTTTTTTTTTTTTTTTTTTTTTTTATCCGGTACGGGTGACAAATTTACTGGTGCATTACGACGTCGGGCAGAATCGCAACGCGTCGGCCCGCAAAGTTTGCCAAATTGCCCATTCCAATGCAGTAAAACCGATCATGTTTCCGGTAATGCCGAAAACGTGATAAATCGCTCGAATGTATGATTGCGACTTCCGAGTGCCGAATTTCACTTTCCCTACAACGACTCTCGGGGCGTCCAGTGCTATTCATTAATGCCTGGACTTGACATATGACCAGCCTCGGTCATTTATCGTCATTTGTGAGTGACGATCCACTGCCGAGTTTCAGGTCGATATATCGTTGAAGTTTTAAGTTATGTCATGTGTCGGTTGTGGTTAGGAGTGAATACGAGGTTACGGCGTTGGTGGTGGCAGATCGAACACCGAAGTAAGTGTTTAATACTTTTAGAATAGGACATTTTTTTTAATAAAAAAAAGGTTTTATGAATTTCGATTTTTTTTTTTTTTTTTTTGTATCAGCGACGAAAGGACTCGACGGTCTGGTTCGTCTCTGAATCGTCCGATCTAACGGCCGAATGTTGGGAAAAGATGCCACCGGGAGAGGAGGCTGATCAGTCGGAGCGGAGGAGCCGTTGCCGGAGAAGGGATGAGAGAAGGGAGAACAAAACCGTCCCCGAGTCTCGTGAAGGGGACTAACCTTTCGTTACTTCTCAATGAAATCCCGGAAAAATTCAGGTGCTCATCATGTTCTCCGCGAAGAAATACATAAGATGAAGTGTATGACGGGGTCGAAAATGCTAAATAAAGAGGTATTATTTGGATTTCTTTAGTAAATATCAAGCGACAAAACAAATATTGGGAGCGCATAATTCCACGTATTTTTTCGCTTCGAGTAGATCGGACAAAGTGAATCGTGACGTTTTTTTAACAGCCATCGGATGAGGAGGCTGATCAGTTCGAGCGGAGTGGCCGGACGCCGGAAGAGAGAAGAGAGAAAAGCAAACCGTCCCTGAGTGTCGTGAAGGGGATTAACCTCCCCGAGTTTGTCATTTGCACTGTAGCTCTAATAATTTTTGAGATATTGGTATGAAAAACTCGACATACATGAATTATTAAGGACCCATGTTCCCTATTAAATTTAGCAAGAATCGATCCATCTGTGTACATTTTATAAATTTTTGAATTAAAAAAAATCGTACTTCACAACAGACGTCAGTTTCCCATTCAAATATTGAGGAAGAAGCGAAGTAAGTGGTAGATTGCGGTGAGAAAATAGATTAATTATAGCCCCTAAGCGACGATCAAAGAAAAACTTTTTTCCCCGACTTTGCTAAAATAGCCACATTTCTTGCGTGTAATACGGGCGGAAAATAGCCTATTATTGACCATATAGTTTCATTACGCCCTAGGAAGTAATAGGGCTCATTACTCCCTCTGGAAGCTCTATTACTCCCGGGGAGTTATGGTCATTGGCGAATATCACGATTTTGCGACGCAACAAATGTGGTTATTTTAACGAAGTCGGGAAAAAATATCGTATGCGACATGGGAAGAAGTGCATTTTCACCTCGTGTGAATTTCTGAACCACACTCGGTAAAAACACGCACTTTCCTCCCTTGTGACATAATATACTATTTCAGAAATTTTTTAAACCAATATTGCAAAAGTGAGAGATTTTGCGTATTTTTAAACAACGCTTCCTTTGCTTTTCCATGGAAACACCGAAAGAAGCAGGTGCCTATCATGTTCTCCAGCAAGAAATACACAAGAGGAAGTATATAACGGGATTGTAAAAGCTAGATAAAGAGGTATCATTTGGATTTCTTGAGCAAAAATCGAGTGCCAAAAAAAAAATCGTATAGATTCTCCTAAATCTGTCGAAGAAAGGGGATAAAATACACTACGCCCCTCACGATTCTATGTCAAGTCCGATGTCTCATACTCGTTACTTTCAGGGACGACTTGGATATCGTTCCATAAATAATGATAAACAATCATTAGCTCATTATTCTTCATCGAACACGATAATTGAGGAATTTATTATTATTGTCTATAAATAGAGATGAAATAAATTTGGCCGTTTCGTTCTCCCGACAGTAGGGAATGTTCTCATGATCGTGAAATTTAACCCATAGTGTATTTCGTCTCGTAGACACGAAACAAAGAAGAGTCTCACAGCTTGCGACCCGCGAGCTACGGAACCAGGCATATGGATCAGTCGGCGAAAGGATCAGTTGCTCTTGTATCAGTCGGCGAAAGGAGCCGAAATACACTACGCCCCTTACGTTTCTATGACCAGTCTCATGTCTCATACTCGTCACTTTCGGGGACGAGGTGGATATCGTTTCTCAAATAATGATAAACAATCATTAGCTGACTATTCTTCATCGAACACGATAATTGAGGAATTTATTATTATTGTCTATAAATAGAGATGAAATAAATAAAATAGTTTATCAAATAATGATAAACAATCATTAGCTGACTATTCTTCATCGAACACGATAATTGAGGAATTTATTATTATTGTCTATAAATAGAGATGAAATAAATTTGGCCGTTTCGTTCTCCCGACAGTAGGGAATGTTCTCATGATCGTGAAATTTAACCCATAGTGTATTTCGTCTCGTAGGCACGAAACAAAGAAGAGTCTCACAGCTTGCGACCAGCGAGCTACGGAAACAGGCATACGGATCATTGCTCTTGTATCAGTCGGCGAAAGGAGCCGAATTACACTACGCCCCTTACGTTTCTATGAACAGTCTCATGTCTCATACTCGTCACTTTCAGAGACGAGGTGGATATCACTTCAATATCAATGAATAATCATTCGCTGACTATTCTTCATCGAAAGCGTTAAATAAAGATGTAATAAACTGCGCCCCTCATGTTTCTGTATCCAGCCTGATGTCTCATACTCGTTACTTTCGGGGACGAGGTGGATATCGTTTCTCAAATAATGATAAACAATCATTAGCTGACTATTCTTCATCGAACACGATAATTGAGGAATTTATTATTATTGTCTATAAATAGAGATGAAATAAATTTGGCCGTTTCGTTCTCCCGACAGTAGGGAATGTTCTCATGATCGTGAAATTTAACCCATAGTGTATTTCGTCTCGTAGACACGAAACAAAGAACAGTCTTACAGCTTGCGACCCGCGAGCTACGGAAACAGGCATATGGATCATTGCTCTTGTATCAGTCGGCGAAAGGAGCCGAAATACACTACGCCCCTTACGTTTCCATGACCAGTCTTATATCTCGTACTCGACACTTTCGGAGACGAGGTGGATATCGTTCCTTAAATAACGACAAATAATCATTAGCTGACTGTTCGACATCGAACGTGATTATTAAGGAAACTATTATTATTGTGTAAGTAGAGATTGAATACATTTCGTCGTTTCGATCTCCCGATGGTCAGAAATATTCTCATTACAGTGAACTCCTGCCCGTAGTGTATTTCGTCAGCGTGAAAAACTTTAGATAACAAGTATTTTTATCTCTTGTGCTGAACACGGTTTGACGGTTTGGTATAGCAACGTTCATTACTAACTGCTAACAAAGTGATTATTTATTTATATAAATAATAATGCATTCGGCGGACGACATTGGCAAGAATCGTGACACTGGAGACGATATTTCTGTATTTGCGATAAAAGTGAAAAGCCCTGCGATTCGAGAGCGTGCATCGGAATATAAAAGTTTTTGTAAATCCATTGGAAAGCTGAAAAGCTTTCGAAATCCCTTTAGCTGGTTGTAAAAGGCAATTAGCCTATATAGAATATGTTATAATTTCACAGTTAGCCATCCCAACTGTCTATTCAAGAACCCACTTCATTTTCGCACGATTTAAATATTCGTGGATTGGAGAAATGTGGGAGCATCTGTTTCTACATACATTTGTTTAATACTGATCTGACAGGAAACCCGGAGAATATGGATATGGTATGTCGATGATTAGTTATTACACATAATTGTAATTTATTAATTTAATGTTTTATTAATCAATGTATACTTATTATTTTCGAATTTTTGCTCTATTTTAGCGTGAAAGAGAAGATTGCGAGCGGAAAATTCAGGAGGAATTCGAGCGTATTACGCTCGAATTCGAGAAAAAATTAATACGGGAGGTTCGGAAACGCCGACAGCTCTGGGACTGGAGTCTGCCGGCGGAGTTAATGACGGTTGAAGAGCAGCACAAAAAGTGGATGGAGGTAGCTTGCAGCGATTGGAGAAGGTATTTACTTCCAACCTCCTATTATTTTACTACCCTAGTTACATTATTTGGAGATAGATAATCGTCGGGGAGCAAATTATGAATTTGAAATTTCATGATATTATTAATATTTTAGTGAATCATTATTAATCAATAATATTCAGTCGTTTGCGTAGAAGGGATGCCGATGCTCGTTGCTGTCAAGTGGAGGAAGCTGATCCGACAGTTTCAGGAAGAGCGGAATAAAAAAACAATCGAGTCATGGGTCCATTTCGAAGATTTCCGCTTCAAATTATGCTACAAATATTAAACAAA
This sequence comes from Exephanes ischioxanthus, assembly GCA_958510785.1. NCBI lineage: Eukaryota > Metazoa > Arthropoda > Insecta > Hymenoptera > Ichneumonidae > Exephanes > Exephanes ischioxanthus. The sequence goes on along the minus strand of OY294016.1, from coordinate 19,483,690 downwards.
ATTCATGTGTTATTTCCAATATCATCGGAATATCGTTGTTCCATGAAACTTACAACACGGACTTAACGGCCAACTAAAAATAATTTGGGTTTATACCAAATATTTAAATTCATAATAAAAAATAATTGTTCTATCGTATCACCTAACCTGATTTTTTTATTTATCACTTGACTGGCTTCCTCGAGTGACCTGTACGTGTGGATGATAAAGCTTTCAGTGAATTTGGACTATGGATCCGTTCTCCCGTTCTCCCGTTCTCCGAAGCCGCGAAAATATTAAATTTTCTATTTTTAATTTAATATAAAAAAATTAAATTTTCGTGTGCAAAATCGCCATTTTTCCACCCAGTGATATAAAGTACTATTTTATTGTACTGGGTCACGAGCGTACGCGTATTGAGTAACGTGCCGACGTCCGACGCCGGTGAATATATATTTTGCCCTCAAACCTTCCATATTCACATGTAAACAAAGAGAGCGTCGAAGCGAACGCTGCGGTAAGAATGTAAACAACAGTTGACCGCCGTATTGGCTTAGCTTCGAGCACAACTGACTGCATGCGGACGCGGATCACCGGCGTCAAACGTGAGCACGATGTCGGAGGCGGAACAACGCGAGTACGTTCGAAAAACGATTAAAAAATTTGAAAAAAATATTTTAAACGTGCCCGAAATATTGGGCCGTTTAGTTGTGGCTCTAAGCGATTACGGCGAGAATTTTCATCATCAGTGGCTAAGAAGTGACCAGCTCGAGGAAATTAGAAAAATAATGTACGGTTATCCGCAATCGAAGGAGAGGATGGCGTACATTCGAAATTTCGTTCATCGAAATGGAGGCTTTCTAAGCCAGTTTATTCGGACTCACGGAATTAAGCGAAAAACTTGGGAAGGATTTAAGTTGTAAGTATGTTTTGATTTTCTTTCGATCGCGATCGCGGAAGGTCAGCTAACTAGCTGAGCTTTATTGTATTACAAAATAAGTAATGGAAGTAACCGATGCGCATATGCCTCTATGCACATAAAGCTATGTCAATTTGAACACACTTTGATAAAGACGATCCCCTCTCAAAAAAGACATGACACTCGAATGATCGAGATAAATATATCGAAATAATCGGAACCGTGAAGCCAATTTTTGTAGCCAGTCGGGATGGTCCGTTTTATCAATAAGATCGGCACACCTAACCTAAACGAGATGAAATAAGCGCGAGCAAAGTGAGCGTTTTGTTGCTAGTATACATAAAAAAATCGAAACGAACGACAATCAATTTCACGATTTTTTATTTGTAAGTTTATAAATAAAAAATAAATAATTTATTATTATTATTATTATTAATAATTTTGCTTCCTCATGGAGGAAACTGTGTTTTGGTGATAAAAATTTGTTTCGAGGTTTTTATGAAGACATGTTAAGAATGTTAAGCCCTGTAACTCGAGGATACCTAAACCGATCAAGCTGAAATTTCATACACAATATTTGTGGTTAATAGGCAATATCTTTTCAAAATTTAATGAAAAAGTGTGCCGTTTTTCTTTTTGTACGCCACTTTTTACTTCCTTTGAAAACAGTTGAAAATTGAAATTTTCATATCGTTTTCTCATAATGTTCCTTTATTTGCGAAGCTTCCTCTATGAGGCAACCAAAAATATAAAAAATGCTTTCTAATATAAGAAGCTTTGCGAATAAATGAACATTATGAGAAAGCGATATGAAAATTTCAATTTAAACTTTTTTTAACACATTTATAAATAAAAAATTTTGAAATTAATTAACGATGAATCGTTTCGATTTCTTACGCAAGTAATTTTATATAATATGTGCTTGATCTGACATAGAGGCATGTGCCAATCGACAATACTTTTAATACTAACTAACGCGCGGAGCGAGACTTCCGTCGCAATTTGTATATAAATATCCGTTACTTTTCGTATCTTTTATCAATATGAAAGAAAAATATCAATGTTTTTTTTTTTAGTCAAACCTATGAACAAGTGGGAAAAACAGCAAGGGATGAGCTCGGCGACTTCGGCGCGCCATCAACGTACGTAAATTACGGCTTGACAAAGGACGTTGCAGATCTTTCAAAATTTACAGATTTCTAAATTACAGATCCAATCAGGCCGCAGGACCAGGAGACCGCGGAACCGCAGGGGTACAGGAGGATGCCCCCCAAGAAAAAGCGGAACAAAAAAATAAAGCGGTTCAAGGAGAGGACGCACAGACAAAAGAAAAAGTAAATGAAAGAACGGAAGAAATAAAGGTTGAAAAAGTGAGTGAGTGGGAGGATGAAAGAGACAACGTTCGAGAGAATGAGAGAGCGAGTGCGAGTAAGGATGAGAGAGCGAATGCGAGTCAGGATGAGAGAGCAAATGCGAGTCAGGATGAGAGAGCAAATGCGAGTCAGGATGAGAGAGCGAATGCGAGTCAGCATGAGAGAATGAGGTTGAGTGAGGATGAGAGCATGAGGATGAGTGAGGATGAGAGCATGAGGATGAGTGAGGATGAGAGTGAGGTTGAGACAGTGAGGCTGAGTGAGTATGAGAGTACGAATGAAGATGAAAGAGAGAGTGTATGCGAAAGCGTAAGAGAGAGTGCATATGAAGATGACAGCGAGAACGATGGTATGGATGGAAAAGAAAGAGAGGATGATGAGGAGCCGACGGAAAAAAAACGCGAGTTCGGAGACGGAGAGGAGAGCATAGAGGACGAAGACGTCGTCCCCGGTCCCCTCGAAGATGACTCTACCGACGACGAAAGGAGGCCGGGAAAACGGCAGAAAATCGGCGCACTGGCAGACATGATTAGATTGTACCCTACCTACATACATTTCCCGGATATCAACAAATAATGTGATGAAATAAAGATAACGTAAAAGAACAATTCAAGCTTGAAATAAAAAATTTAAAAAAAAATGAATCAAGTTTTATACATTTTTGTAAAACGCTCCAGTCAAAAATCAGATTCCAGATTAGTGGTTAGCGTGCTTGTCTCTAAACCAGAGCATCGTTAGGTCGAGGGTTCGATTCCCGGTGCCGTCGTTTCATCGAGAAATAAAAATATGGGCGGGACATAGTTTCAGATATATACTCGAGGCACACGCGTACTTGTCCGTGTGTGTCACAAGTATATAGCTGTAGTCCATGTTTACATTCTCGATGAAACTGGACGTAGCTCCGATGCCGTGAAACGAATCTGAGACATAGGCATAGGCATAGGCATTGTGTAAGTAGTTAGACAGTAATAATAAATTCCTCAATTATCGTGTTCGATGAAGAATAGTCAGCTAATGATTGTTTATCATTATTTGAGAAACGATATCCACCTCGTCCCCGAAAGTGACGAGTATGAGACATCAGGCTGGATACAGAAACATGAGGGGCGCAGTTTATTTCATCTTTATTTAACGCTTTCGATGAAGAATAGTCAGCGAATGATTATTCATTGATATTGAAGTGATATCCACTTCGTCTCTGAAAGTGACGAGTATGAGACATGAGACTGTTCATAGAAACGTAAGGGGCGTAGTGTATTTCGGCTCCTTTCGCCGACTGATACAAGAGCAATGATCCATATGCCTGTTTCCGTAGCTCGCGGGTCGCAAGCTGTGAGACTCTTCTTTGTTTCGTGTCTACGAGACGAAATAGACTATGGGTGAAATTTCACGATCATGAGAACATTCCCTACTGTCGGGAGAACGAAACGGCCAAATTTATTTCATCTCTATTTATAGACAATAATAATAAATTCCTCAATTATCGTGTTCGATGAAGAATAGTCAGCTAATGATTGTTTATCATTATTTGAGAAACGATATCCACCTCGTCCCCGAAAGTGACGAGTATGAGACATCAGGCTGGATACAGAAACATGAGGGGCGCAGTTTATTTCATCTTTATTTAACGCTTTCGATGAAGAATAGTCAGCGAATGATTATTCATTGATATTGAAGTGATATCCACTTCGTCTCTGAAAGTGACGAGTATGAGACATGAGACTGTTCATAGAAACGTAAGGGGCGTAGTGTATTTCGGCTCCTTTCGCCGACTGATACAAGAGCAATGATCCATATGCCTGTTTCCGTAGCTCGCGGGTCGCAAGCTGTGAGACTCTTCTTTGTTTCGTGTCTACGAGACGAAATACACTATGGGTTAAATTTCACGATCATGAGAACATTCCCTACTGTCGGGAGAACGAAACGGCCAAATTTATTTCATCTCTATTTATAGACAATAATAATAAATTCCTCAATTATCGTGTTCGATGAAGAATAGTCAGCTAATGATTGTTTATCATTATTTGAGAAACGATATCCACCTCGTCCCCGAAAGTAACGAGTATGAGATATCAGGCTGGATACAGAAACATGAGGGGCGCAGTTTATTACATCTTTATTTAACGCTTTCGATGAAGAATAGTCAGCGAATGATTATTCATTGATATTGAAGTGATATCCACCTCGTCTCTGAAAGTGACGAGTATGAGACATGAGACTGTTCATAGAAACGTAAGGGGCGTAGTGTATTTCGGCTCCTTTCGCCGACTGATACAAGAGCAATGATCCATATGCCTGTTTCCGTAGCTCGGTGGTCGCAAGCTGTGAGACTCTTCTTTGTTTCGTGTTTACGAGACGAAATACACTATGGGTGAAATTTCACGATCATGAGAACATTCCCTACTGTCGGGAGAACGAAACGGCCAAATTTATTTCATCTCTATTTATAGACAATAATAATAAATTCCTCAATTATCGTGTTCGATGAAGAATAGTCAGCTAATGATTGTTTATCATTATTTGAGAAACGATATCCACCTCGTCCCCGAAAGTAACGAGTATTAGACATCAGGCTGGATACAGAAACATGAGGGGCGCAGTTTATTACATCTTTATTTAACGCTTTCGATGAAGAATAGTCAGCGAATGATTATTCATTGATATTGAAGTGATATCCACCTCGTCTCTGAAAGTGACGAGTATGAGACATGAGACTGTTCATAGAAACGTGAGGGGCGTAGTGTATTTCGGCTCCTTTCGCCGACTGATACAAGAGCAATGATCCATATGCCTGTTTCCGTAGCTCGCGGGTCGCAAGCTGTGAGACTCTTCTTTGTTTCGTGTCTACGAGACGAAATACACTGTGGGTTAAATTTCACGATCATGAGAACATTCCCTGCTGTCGGGAGAACGAAACGGCCAAATTTATTTCATCTCTATTTATAGACAATAATAATAAATTCCTCAATTATCGTGTTCGATGAAGAATAGTCAGCTAATGATTGTTTATCATTATTTGATAAACTATTTTATTTATTTCATCTCTATTTATAGACAATAATAATAAATTCCTCAATTATCGTGTTCGATGAAGAATAATGAGCTAATGATTGTTTATCATTATTTATGGAACGATATCCAAGTCGTCCCTGAAAGTAACGAGTATGAGACATCGGACTTGACATAGAATCGTGAGGGGCGTAGTGTATTTTATCCCCTTTCTTCGACAGATTTAGGAGAATCTATACGATTTTTTTTTGGCCCTCGATTTTTGCTCAAGAAATCCAAATGATACCTCTTTATCTAGCTTTTACAATCCCGTTATATACTTCCCCTTGTGTATTTCTTGCTGGAGAACATGATAGGCACCTGCTTCTTTCGGTGTTTCCATGGAGAAGCAAAGGAAGCGTTGTTTAAAAATACGCAAAATCTCTCACTTTTGCAATATTCGTTTAAAAATTTCTGAAATAGTATATTATGTCACAAGGGAGGAAAGTGCGTGTTTTTACCGAGTGTGATTCAGAAATTCACACGAGGTGAAAATGCACTTCTTCCCATGTCGCATACGATATTTTTTCCCGACTTCGTTAAAATAACCACATTTGTTGCGTCGCAAAATCGTGATATTCGCCAATGACCATAACTCCCCGGGAGTAATAGAGCTTCCAGAGGGAGTAATGAGCCCTATTACTCCCTAGGGCGTAATGAAACTATATGGTCAATAATAGGCTATTTTCCGCCCGTATACACGCAAGAAATGTGGCTATTTTAGCAAAGTCGGGGAAAAAAGTTTTTCTTTGATCGTCGCTTAGGGGCTATAATTAATCTATTTTCTCACCGCAATCTACCACTTACTTCGCTTCTTCCTCAATATTTGAATGGGAAACTGACGTCTGTTGTGAAGTACGATTTTTTTTTAATTCAAAAATTTATAAAATTTACACAGATGGATCGATTCTTGCTAAATTTAATAGGGAACATGGGTCCTTAATAATTCATGTATGTCGAATTTTTCATACCAATATCTCAAAAATTATTAGAGCTACAGTGCAAATGACAAACTCGGGGAGGTTAATCCCCTTCACGACACTCAGGGACGGTTTGCTTTTCTCTCTTCTCTCTTCCGGCGTCCGGCCACTCCGCTCGAACTGATCAGCCTCCTCATCCGATGGCTGTTAAAAAAACGTCACGATTCACTTTGTCCGATCTACTCGAAGCGAAAAAATACGTGGAATTATGCGCTACCAATATTTGTTTTGTCGCTTGATATTTACTAAAGAAATCCAAATAATACCTCTTTATTTAGCATTTTCGACCCCGTCATACACTTCATCTTATGTATTTCTTCGCGGAGAACATGATGAGCACCTGAATTTTTCCGGGATTTCATTGAGAAGTAACGAAAGGTTAGTCCCCTTCACGAGACTCGGGGACGGTTTTTTTCTCCCTTCTCTCATCCCTTCTCCGGCAACGGCGCCTCCGCTCCGACTGATCAGCCTCCTCTCCCGGTGGCATCTTTTCCCAACATTCGGCCGTTAGATCGGACGATTCAGAGACGAACCAGACCGTCGAGTCCTTTCGTCGCTGATACAAAAAAAAAAAAAAAAAAAAAAAAATCGAATTTCATAAAACCTTTTTTTTATTTAAAAAAATGTCCTATTCTAAAAGTATTAAACACTTACTTCGGTGTTCGATCTGCCACCACCAACGCCATAACCTCGTATTCACTCCTAATCACATCCGACACATGACATAACTTAAAACTTCAACGATATATCGACCTGAAACTCGGCACTGGATCGTCACTCACAAATGACGATAAATGACCGAGGCTGGTCATATGTCAAGTCCAGGCATTAATGAATAGCACTGTCCCATCTCACCGTGAGAATCCACGCAGTGTCTTTCGGGAAATTGTAATTTCGGGAAATTGTAATTTCGGGAAATTGTAATTTCGGGAAATTGTAATTTCGGGAAATTGTAATTTCGGGAAATTGTAATTTCGGGAAATTGTAATTTCGGGAAATTGTAATTTCGGGAAATTGTAATTTCGGGAAATTGTAATTTCGGGAAATTGTAATTTCGGGAAATTGTAATTTCGGGAAATTGTAATTTCGGGAAATTGTAATTTCGGGAAATTGTAATTTCGGGAAATTGTAATTTCGGGAAATTGTAATTTCGGGAAATTGTAATTTCGGGAAATTGTAATTTCGGGAAATTGTAATTTCGGGAAATTGTAATTTCGGGAAATTGTAATTTCGGGAAATTGTAATTTCGGGAAATTGTAATTTCGGGAAATTGTAATTTCGGGAAATTGTAATTTCGGGAAATTGTAATTTCGGGAAATTGTAATTTCGGGAAATTGTAATTTCGGGAAATTGTAATTTCGGGAAATTGTAATTTCGGGAAATTGTAATTTCGGGAAATTGTAATTTCGGGAAATTGTAATTTCGGGAAATTGTAATTTCGGGAAATTGTAATTTCGGGAAATTGTAATTTCGGGAAATTGTAATTTCGGGAAATTGTAATTTCGGGAAATTGTAATTTCGGGAAATTGTAATTTCGGGAAATTGTAATTTCGGGAAATTGTAATTTCGGGAAATTGTAATTTCGGGAAATTGTAATTTCGGGAAATTGTAATTTCGGGAAATTGTAATTTCGGGAAATTGTAATTTCGGGAAATTGTAATTTCGGGAAATTGTAATTTCGGGAAATTGTAATTTCGGGAAATTGTAATTTCGGGAAATTGTAATTTCGGGAAATTGTAATTTCGGGAAATTGTAATTTCGGGAAATTGTAATTTCGGGAAATTGTAATTTCGGGAAATTGTAATTTCGGGAAATTGTAATTTCGGGAAATTGTAATTTCGGGAAATTGTAATTTCGGGAAATTGTAATTTCGGGAAATTGTAATTTCGGGAAATTGTAATTTCGGGAAATTGTAATTTCGGGAAATTGTAATTTCGGGAAATTGTAATTTCGGGAAATTGTAATTTCGGGAAATTGTAATTTCGGGAAATTGTAATTTCGGGAAATTGTAATTTCGGGAAATTGTAATTTCGGGAAATTGTAATTTCGGGAAATTGTAATTTCGGGAAATTGTAATTTCGGGAAATTGTAATTTCGGGAAATTGTAATTTCGGGAAATTGTAATTTCGGGAAATTGTAATTTCGGGAAATTGTAATTTCGGGAAATTGTAATTTCGGGAAATTGTAATTTCGGGAAATTGTAATTTCGGGAAATTGTAATTTCGGGAAATTGTAATTTCGGGAAATTGTAATTTCGGGAAATTGTAATTTCGGGAAATTGTAATTTCGGGAAATTGTAATTTCGGGAAATTGTAATTTCGGGAAATTGTAATTTCGGGAAATTGTAATTTCGGGAAATTGTAATTTCGGGAAATTGTAATTTCGGGAAATTGTAATTTCGGGAAATTGTAATTTCGGGAAATTGTAATTTCGGGAAATTGTAATTTCGGGAAATTGTAATTTCGGGAAATTGTAATTTCGGGAAATTGTAATTTCGGGAAATTGTAATTTCGGGAAATTGTAATTTCGGGAAATTGTAATTTCGGGAAATTGTAATTTCGGGAAATTGTAATTTCGGGAAATTGTAATTTCGGGAAATTGTAATTTCGGGAAATTGTAATTTCGGGAAATTGTAATTTCGGGAAATTGTAATTTCGGGAAATTGTAATTTCGGGAAATTGTAATTTCGGGAAATTGTAATTTCGGGAAATTGTAATTTCGGGAAATTGTAATTTCGGGAAATTGTAATTTCGGGAAATTGTAATTTCGGGAAATTGTAATTTCGGGAAATTGTAATTTCGGGAAATTGTAATTTCGGGAAATTGTAATTTCGGGAAATTGTAATTTCGGGAAATTGTAATTTCGGGAAATTGTAATTTCGAGAAATTGTAATTTCGGGAAATTGTAATTTTGGGAAATTGTAATTTTGGGAAATTGTAATTTTGGGAAATTGTAATTTCGGGAAATTGTAATTTTGGGAAATTGTAATTTTGGGAAATTGTAATTTTGGGAAATTGTAATTTTGGGAAATTGTAATTTTGGGAAATTGTAATTTTGGGAAATTGTAATTTTGGGAAATTGTAATTTTGGGAAATTGTAATTTTGGGAAATTGTAATTTTGGGAAATTGTAATTTTGGGAAATTGTAATTTTGAGAAATTGTAATTTTGGGAAATTGTAATTTTGGGAAATTGTAATTTTGGGAAATTGTAATTTTGGGAAATTGTAATTTTGGGAAATTGTAATTTTGAGAAATTGTAATTTTGGGAAATTGTAATTTCGGGAAATTGTAATTTCGGGAAATTGTAATTTCGGGAAATTGTAATTTTGGGAAATTGTAATTTTGGGAAATTGTAATTTTGGGAAATTGTAATTTTGGGAAATTGTAATTTTGGGAAATTGTAATTTTGGGAAATTGTAATTTTGGGAAATTGTAATTTTGGGAAATTGTAATTTTGGGAAATTGTAATTTTGGGAAATTGTAATTTTGGGAAATTGTAATTTTGGGAAATTGTAATTTTGGGAAATTGTAATTTTGGGAAATTGTAATTTTGGGAAATTGTAATTTTGGGAAATTGTAATTTTGGGAAATTGTAATTTTGGGAAATTGTAATTTTGGGAAATTGTAATTTTGAGAAATTGTAATTTTGGGAAATTGTAATTTTGGGAAATTGTAATTTTGGGAAATTGTAATTTTGGGAAATTGTAATTTTGGGAAATTGTAATTTTGGGAAATTGTAATTTTGGGAAATTGTAATTTTGAGAAATTGTAATTTTGGGAAATTGTAATTTTGGGAAATTGTAATTTTGGGAAATTGTAATTTTGGGAAATTGTAATTTTGGGAAATTGTAATTTTGGGAAATTGTAATTTTGGTTTAATTTCAGTTAAAAAGAAATAAATAAACCTTGTTAATGATTTATCAAAGAGAGACGAAGTCAATCGCGTCTACGAAAAAACTGAAATTAGCTTATCCAGCTACGCAGAAAAATACGAGAGACACTGTTGATTTCGTCTCCACATATAGCGATTTCAAGTATCGTTCTTGAGCTCCCTAGAATCGCTCGCGGATAGCCAGGCTGTACACCTCAGTTAAAATTTGCGGAAATGAAATCAACTGGGGGGCTACATTCATTACAAAGAAGACCTTCATAACTATCCGAAAATAGGTACGGAAATGTTGATTTCATTTCAGTTAAAAAATCAATAATAATCTAACGTCGCTGAATAGTTGAGCTCGAGAAGTGTAATATTAATTCTTAATTTTTTAACTGAAATGAAATCACCATTTTCGTACCTTTTTTCTAATAGTTATGAAGGTCTCCTTTGTAATGAACGTAGCCCCCCGGTTGATTTCATTTCCACAAATTTAAACCGAGGCGTACCGCCTGACTACTCGTGAGCGATTCTAGGGAGCTCAAGAACGATATTTAAAATTGCTACAGGTGGAGACGAAATCAACAGTGTCTCTCGTACTTTTAAAAGGACCTCGATAAGCTACTCTCGATGCTTTGGTAGACGCTATTGACTTCGTTTCCCTAAGATAAATAATGAAGAATTAATCTTATACTTCTCAAGCTCAACGATTCAGCGTCGTTAGATTGTTAATAATTATTATAGGAATTTGCGGAAATGAAATCAACTGGGGGGCTACATTCTTTACAAAGGAGACCTTCATAACTATCCGAAAATAGGTACGGAAATGTTGATTTCATTTCAGTTAAAAAATTAAGAAATTATCTTACACTTCTCGAGCTCAGCGATTCAGCGACGTTAGATTATTATTAATTTTTTAACTGAAATGAAATCAACATTTCCGTGTCTATTTTCGGATAGTTATGAAGGTCTCCTTTGTAATGAATGTAGCCCCCCAGTTGATTTCATTTCCGCAAATTTTAACTGAGGTGTACAGCCTGGCTATCCGCGAGCGATTCTAGGGAGCTCAAGAACGATACTTGAAATTGCTATATGTGGAGACGAAATCAACAGTGTCTCTCGTATTTTTGGAAGAAGCTCGATAAGCTACTCTCGATGCTTTGGCAGACGCGATTGACTTCGTTTCCCTAAGGTACATAATTATTAACAATCTAATGACGCTGAATCGTTGAGCTTGAGAAGTATAAGATTCATTATTCATAATTTATCTTAGGGAAACGAAGTCAATCGCGTTTGCCAAAGCATCGAGAGTAGCTTATCGAGCTTCTTCTAAAAATACGAGAGACACTGTTGATTTCGTCTCCACATATAGCGATTTCAAGTATCGTTCTTGAGCTCCCTAGAATCGCTCGCGGATAGCCAGGCTGTACACCTCAGTTAAAATTTGCGGAAATGAAATCAACTGGGGGGCTACATTCATTACAAAGAAGACCTTCATAACTATCCGAAAATAGGTACGGAAATGTTGATTTCATTTCAGTTAAAAAATCAATTATAATCTAACGTCGCTGAATAGTTGAGCTCGAGAAGTGTAATATTAATTCTTAATTTTTTAACTGAAATGAAATCACCATTTTCGTACCTTTTTTCTAATAGTTATGAAGGTCTCCTTTGTAATGAACGTGTGCCCCCGGTTGATTTCATTTCCACAAATTTAAACCGAGGCGTACCGCCTGACTACTCGTGAGCGATTCTAGGGAGCTCAAGAACGATATTTAAAATTGCTACAGGTGGAGACGAAATCAACAGTGTCTCTCGTATTTTTAGAAGGACCTCGATAAACTACTCTCGATGCTTTGGTAGACGCTATTGACTTCGTTTCCCTAAGATAAATAATGAAGAATTAATCTTATACTTCTCAAGCTCAACGATTCAGCGTCGTTAGATTGTTAATAATTATTCATCTTAGGGAAACGAAGTCAATCGCGTCCGCCAAAGCATCGGGCGTGGCTTATCGAGATTCTTATTAAAATACGAGAGACACTGTTGATTTCGTCTCCACCTGTAGGAATTTCAAGTATCGTTCTTGAGCTCCCTAGAATCGCTCGTGGATAGCCAGGCTGTACACCTCAGTTAAAATTTGCGGAAATGAAATCAACTGGGGGGCTACATTCTTTACAAAGGAGACCTTCATAACTATCCGAAAATAGGTACGGAAATGTTGATTTCATTTCAGTTAAAAAATTAAGAAATTATCTTACACTTCTCGAGCTCAGCGATTCAGCGACGTTAGATTATTATTAATTTTTTAACTGAAATGAAATCAACATTTCCGTGTCTATTTTCGGATAGTTATGAAGGTCTCCTTTGTAATGAATGTAGCCCCCCAGTTGATTTCATTTCCGCAAATTTTAACTGAGGTGTACAGCCTGGCTATCCGCGAGCGATTCTAGGGAGCTCAAGAACGATACTTGAAATTGCTATATGTGGAGACGAAATCAACAGTGTCTCTCGTATTTTTGGAAGAAGCTCGATAAGCTACTCTCGATGCTTTGGCAGACGCGATTGACTTCGTTTCCCTAAGGTACATAATTATTAACAATCTAATGACGCTGAATCGTTGAGCTTGAGAAGTATAAGATTCATTATTCATAATTTATCTTAGGGAAACGAAGTCAATCGCGTTTGCCAAAGCATCGAGAGTAGCTTATCGAGCTTCTTCTAAAAATACGAGAGACACTGTTGATTTCGTCTCCACATATAGCGATTTCAAGTATCGTTCTTGAGCTCCCTAGAATCGCTCGCGGATAGCCAGGCTGTACACCTCAGTTAAAATTTGCGGAAATGAAATCAACTGGGGGGCTACATTCATTACAAAGAAGACCTTCATAACTATCCGAAAATAGGTACGGAAATGTTGATTTCATTTCAGTTAAAAAATCAATTATAATCTAACGTCGCTGAATAGTTGAGCTCGAGAAGTGTAATATTAATTCTTAATTTTTTAACTGAAATGAAATCACCATTTTCGTACCTTTTTTCTAATAGTTATGAAGGTCTCCTTTGTAATGAACGTGTGCCCCCGGTTGATTTCATTTCCACAAATTTAAACCGAGGCGTACCGCCTGACTACTCGTGAGCGATTCTAGGGAGCTCAAGAACGATACTTGAAATCGCTATATGTGGAGACGAAATCAACAGTGTCTCTCGTATTTTTAGAAGAAGCTCGATAAGCTACTCTCGATGCTTTAGCAGACGCGATTGACTTCGTTTCCCTAAGATAAATTATGAAGAATGAATCTTATACTTCTCAAGCTCAACGATTCAGCGTCATTAGATTGTTAATAATTATGTACCTTAGGGAAACGAAGTCAATCGCGTCTGCCAAAGCATCGAGAGTAGCTTATCGAGCTTCTTCTAAAAATACGAGAGACACTGTTGATTTCGTCTCCACATATAGCGATTTCAAGTATCGTTCTTGAGCTCCCTAGAATCGCTCGCGGATAGCCAGGCTGTACACCTCAGTTAAAATTTGCGGAAATGAAATCAACTGGGGGGCTACATTCATTACAAAGAAGACCTTCATAACTATCCGAAAATAGGTACGAAAATGTTGATTTCATTTCAGTTAAAAAATCAATTATAATCTAACGTCGCTGAATAGTTGAGCTCGAGAAGTGTAATATTAATTCTTAATTTTTTAACTGAAATGAAATCACCATTTTCGTACCTTTTTTCTAATAGTTATGAAGGTCTCCTTTGTAATGAACGTAGCCCCCCGGTTGATTTCATTTCCACAAATTTAAACCGAGGCGTACCGCCTGACTACTCGTGAGCGATTCTAGGGAGCTCAAGAACGATATTTAAAATTGCTACAGGTGGAGACGAAATCAACAGTGTCTCTCGTATTTTTAGAAGAAGCTCGATAAGCTACTCTCGATGCTTTGGTAGACGCTATTGACTTCGTTTCCCTAAGATAAATAATGAAGAATTAATCTTATACTTCTCAAGCTCAACGATTCAGCGTCGTTAGATTGTTAATAATTATTCATCTTAGGGAAACGAAGTCAATCGCGTCCGCCAAAGCATCCAGCGTGGCTTATCGAGATTCTTATTGAAATACGAGAGACACTGTTGATTTCGTCTCCACCTGTAGGAATTTCAAGTATCGTTCTTGAGCTCCCTAGAATCGCTCGCGGATAGCCAGGCTGTACACCTCAGTTAAAATTTGCGGAAATGAAATCAACTGGGGGGCTACATTCTTTACAAAGGAGACCTTCATAACTATCCGAAAATAGGTACGGAAATGTTGATTTCATTTCAGTTAAAAAATTAAGAAATTATCTTACACTTCTCGAGCTCAGCGATTCAGCGACGTTAGATTATTATTAATTTTTTAACTGAAATGAAATCAACATTTCCGTGTCTATTTTCGGATAGTTATGAAGGTCTCCTTTGTAATGAATGTAGCCCCCCAGTTGATTTCATTTCCGCAAATTTTAACTGAGGTGTACAGCCTGGCTATCCGCGAGCGATTCTAGGGAGCTCAAGAACGATACTTGAAATTGCTATATGTGGAGACGAAATCAACAGTGTCTCTCGTATTTTTGGAAGAAGCTCGATAAGCTACTCTCGATGCTTTGGCAGACGCGATTGACTTCGTTTCCCTAAGGTACATAATTATTAACAATCTAATGACGCTGAATCGTTGAGCTTGAGAAGTATAAGATTCATTATTCATAATTTATCTTAGGGAAACGAAGTCAATCGCGTTTGCCAAAGCATCGAGAGTAGCTTATCGAGCTTCTTCTAAAAATACGAGAGACACTGTTGATTTCGTCTCCACATATAGCGATTTCAAGTATCGTTCTTGAGCTCCCTAGAATCGCTCGCGGATAGCCAGGCTGTACACCTCAGTTAAAATTTGCGGAAATGAAATCAACTGGGGGGCTACATTCATTACAAAGAAGACCTTCATAACTATCCGAAAATAGGTACGGAAATGTTGATTTCATTTCAGTTAAAAAATCAATTATAATCTAACGTCGCTGAATAGTTGAGCTCGAGAAGTGTAATATTAATTCTTAATTTTTTAACTGAAATGAAATCACCATTTTCGTACCTTTTTTCTAATAGTTATGAAGGTCTCCTTTGTAATGAACGTGTGCCCCCGGTTGATTTCATTTCCACAAATTTAAACCGAGGCGTACCGCCTGACTACTCGTGAGCGATTCTAGGGAGCTCAAGAACGATATTTAAAATTGCTACAGGTGGAGACGAAATCAACAGTGTCTCTCGTATTTTTAGAAGGACCTCGATAAACTACTCTCGATGCTTTGGTAGACGCTATTGACTTCGTTTCCCTAAGATAAATAATGAAGAATTAATCTTATACTTCTCAAGCTCAACGATTCAGCGTCGTTAGATTGTTAATAATTATTCATCTTAGGGAAACGAAGTCAATCGCGTCCGCCAAAGCATCGGGCGTGGCTTATCGAGATTCTTATTAAAATATGAGAGAGACTGTTGATTTCGTCTCCACATATAGCAATTTTAAGTATCGTTCTTGAGCTCCCTAGAATCGCTTGCGAATAGCCAGGCTGTACACCTCAGTTAAAATTTGCGGAAATGAAATCAACTGGGGGGCTACATTCATTACAAAGAAGACCTTTATAACTATCCGAAAATAGGTACGGAAATGTTGATTTCATTTCAGTTAAAAAATCAATAATAATCTAACGTCGCTGAATAGTTGAGCTCGAGAAGTGTAATATTAATTCTTAATTTTTTAACTGAAATGAAATCACCATTTTCGTACCTTTTTTCTAATAGTTATGAAGGTCTCCTTTGTAATGAACGTGTGCCCCCGGTTGATTTCATTTCCACAAATTTAAACCGAGGCGTACCGCCTGACTACTCGTGAGCGATTCTAGGGAGCTCAAGAACGATATTTAAAATTGCTACAGGTGGGGACGAAATCAACAGTGTCTCTCGTATTTTTAGAAGGACCTCGATAAACTACTCTCGATGCTTTGGTAGACGCTATTGACTTCGTTTCCCTAAGATAAATAATGAAGAATTAATCTTATACTTCTCAAGCTCAACGATTCAGCGTCGTTAGATTGTTAATAATTATTCATCTTAGGGAAACGAAGTCAATCGCGTCCGCCAAAGCATCGGGCGTGGCTTATCGAGATTCTTATTAAAATATGAGAGAGACTGTTGATTTCGTTTCCACATATAGCAATTTTAAGTATCGTTCTTGAGCTCCCTAGAATCGCTTGCGAATAGCCAGGCTGTACACCTCAGTTAAAATTTGCGGAAATGAAATCAACTGGGGGGCTAATTCATTACAAAGAAGACCTTAATAACTATCCGAAAGTGGGCACGGAAATGTTGATTTCATTTCGGTTAAAAAATGAGGAATTAATCTTACACTTCTCGAGCTCAACGATTCAGCGACGTTAGATTATTATTAATTTCTCAACTGAAATGAAATCAACATTTCCGTACCTATTTTCGGATAGTTATGAAGGTCTCCTTTGTAATGAATGTAGCCGCCCAGTTGATTTTCTTTTAGTAAATTTAAACTGAGGCGTACAGCCTGGCTGTTGGCGAGCGATTTTAGGGAGCTCAAGAACGATACATTAAATTGCTATAGGTGGAGACGAAATCAACAGTGTCTCTCGTATTTTTAGAAGAAGCTCGATAAGGTACTCTCGATGCTTTCGCGGACGCAATTGACTTCGTTTCCCTGATATAAATACTTGAGAATTAATGTTATACTTCTCAAGCTCAATGATTCAGCGTTGTTTGATTATTATTAATTATTTATCTTGGGGAAACGAAGTCAATCGCGTCGGCCAAAGCATCGAGAGTAGCTTATCGAGCTTCTTCTAAAAATACGAGACACTGTTGATTTCGTCTCCACCTATAGCAATTTTAAGTATCGTTCTTGAGCTCCCAAAAATCGCTCGCCAACAGCCAGGCTGTACGCCTCAGTTTAAATTTGCCGAAATGGAATCCACTGGAGGGCTACATTCATTACAAAGGAGACCTTCATAACTATCCGAAAATAGGTACGGAATGTAGTTAACAGAATGGATTTTTTTTGTAAACTCATTACAAAAACAATTCGTCAGTACTCACTTTGGAACGTCGGATATCGTATCCGACGTTCTAGAGTGAGTACTCAGGAATTTTCATAACGTTGAAACATTTTTGAAAGGAAGGGGAACTTGCAACCATGCCACTCGGTATAATCACGACCGTTCAGATGCCCTTTTGTTACCACGTGTTTTGTTTCATCCTCAATGACACTTCATCGAAGAGAAATCTGTTAGGACGATGTCGAAAGAACGAATGCCACAGTTTCAAAAAAAAAAAGTAGTAAAATACGAAAAAAATATTGTAAATATTCCGGAAGTGCTTGGTCGATTAATTGTTGCAGTAGCTCCGCTTGTGCCATATTTGCAATCGCACGAATATCCGCTTAGCGACCATGTTAAGTCGATTTGTATCTTCGTGTACAAGCACCCTCAAAAGACAGCCCGACGGATGTACATACGGAACTTTATCAAGCAAAAGCGAGATTTCTTTTTGGACTTCATCAAAACTAACCGCATCGATGGAAGCACTAAAAAACATGCTAAATTGTAAGTATGCCGCTTAACTTTTTCATATCTTCTTAATTAAAAATGTCAATGTTTTTTAATGGCAGCCAATATTACGAAGATATCGGCAGGGCAGCACGGCGCAAACTCGACGTTTATTACAACGGGCTGAACAAATCGGGAGAAGTTGACGCCTCGGGAACCGTCACGTAAGTAAATTGTAGCTACATGAACAGCTATTGTTTAATGTCACTTTTTACTTTTTTAACAGTCGATGTCATATCATTATGAACTTAATGATTGATTAAACTCAATTTCTATGAAATTACTCTAAATTCATGAATATTTACTTGATTAATTTATATGTTGAAATATTACAGGACGGAAAAAGAAAACGATACACGCTGCGAAAGGGAGAAGACCGACAAAAACCAAAGAGCGAGTGAAGGAGAGCGTGGAAGAAAGAACGAAGGAGCCAGTGGGAAAGAGAATGAAGAAAAACGTGAAAGGGAGAACGAACGGGAACGTGAAAGAGAGACCGAAGGAGAAAGTGAAGGAGTAAACGAAAAAGCTAGGGAACGAGTGAATGAAAGAGAACATGAAAGAGAGAACGAAGGTGCCTTAGAAAAAGAGAATGAAGGAGTGAGTGCCGCAACGCGTGAAGAAGAAAGAGACGGAGGAAACGAAGGGGCAAGCAGAGGAAATCGTGAAGAACAGGTCAAACGAGCGAGCGAAGGAGGACTTTACACAGAGAGTGAAACAGTGAACGAAAGCGTCAGAGAAAGAGAGATCGAAAAAGAAGGTGAAAGAGGAAACGAAGAAGTTGTAAGAGAGAATAAAGGAGCCAGTAAAGGAGAGAATAATGGAGCCAGTGAAGAAGAGAATAAAGATGGCAGCGAAGAATTGGACGAAGGAGTGAGCGAAGCAAACCGTGAAGAAGAAAGAGAAAAAGAAAACGAAGGGGTGAGCAGAGGAGAGTTTAAAATGCAGTCCGACAGAACGAGTGAAGGGGGGCTTTGCAGAGAGAGGGAAAAAGAAAACGAAGGAGGTAGTGCTCCGGAGCGCGAAGGAGAGATCGAAGAAGGTGAAACAGTAAACGAAGAAGAAGTTGAAAGAGAGGACAAAAGAGCCAGTGAAGAAGAGAATGAAGAAGTCAGCGACGGATTGGACGAAGGAGTGAGCGAAGCAAAGCGTGAAGAAGAAAGAGAAAAAGAAAACGAAGGGGTGAGCAGAGGAGAGTTTAAAATGCAGGTCGACAAAACGAGTGAAGGGGGGCTTTACAGAGAAAGGGAAAAAGAACACGAAGGAGGTAGTGCAACGGGGCGTGAAGGAGAGATTGAAGAAGGTGAAAGAGTAAACGAAAAAAAAGTTGAAAGAGAGAACAAAAGAGCCACTGAAGGAGAGAATGAAGAAGTCAGCGACGGATTGGACGAAGGAGTGAGCGAAGCAAAGCGTGAAGAAGAAAGAGAAAAAGAAAACGAAGGGGCGAGCAGAGGAGAATTTGAAATGCAGGTCGACAGAACGAGTGAAGGGGGGCTTTACAGAGAGAGGGAAAAAGAATACGAAGGAGGTATTGCAACGGGGCGTGAAGGAGAGATTGAAGAAGGTGAAAGAGTAAATGAAAAAGAAGTTGAAAGAGAGGACAAAGGAGCCAGTGAAGGAGAGAGTAAAGAAGTCAGCGACGGATTGGACGAAGGAGTGAGCGAAGCAAAGCGTGAAGAAGAAAGAGAAAAAGAAAACGAAGGGGTGAGCAGAGGAGGATTTAAAATGCAGGTCGACAGAACGAGTGAAGGGGGGCTTTACAGAGAGAGGGAAAAAGAATACGAAGGAGGTAGTGCAACGGGGCGTGAAGGAGAGATTGAAGAAGGTGAAAGAGTAAATGAAAAAGAAGTTGAAAGAGAGGACAAAGGAGCCAGTGAAGGAGAGAGTAAAGAAGTCAGCGACGGATTGGACGAAGGAGTGAGCGAAGCAAAGCGTGAAGAAGAAAGAGAAAAAGAAAACGAAGGGGTGAGCAGAGGGGGATTTAAAATGCAGGTCGACAGAACGAGTGAAGGGGGGCTTTACAGAGAGAGGGAAAAAGAATACGAAGGAGATAGTGCAACGGGGCGTGAAGGAGAGATCGAAGAAGGTGAAAGAGTAAACGAAGAAGACGTTGAAAGAGAGGACAAAAGAGCCAGTGAAGGAGAAAATGAAGTAGTCAGCGACGGATTGGACGAAGTAGTGAGCAAAGCAAATCGTGAAGAAGAAAGAGAAAAAGAAAACGAAGCGGTGAGCAGAGAGTTTGAGATGAAGATCGAAAGAACGAGTGAAGGGGGGTTTTACAGAGAGAAGGAAAACCAGAACGAAGGAGTTAGTGCAACAGAGCGTGAACGAGAGAATAAAGTAGTCAGCAAAGGACAGTGTGAAAGAGATCGCGAAAGAAAAAATTACAGAAAAAACAATAAGAATAAAAGAAAAGCTGAAAGTACGAAAAACATCGAAGGATCGAAGAGAAAGAGAGTGACCAGAAACGTAAAGAAATATAAGGAAGAAGACGCAGTCGGGTCCAGCAACGATAGAGTGAAGGAAAATAATGATCGAGACACTGAAGGAATGGGAAATGAAGCACCGGTGAAGCCGAAACGAAAAAAAAGAGGAGAATTGGAACTTTTGATTAAAGCGCAACAATTTTTGTTTTAAATGACCGCCTTAAAACAATCATTATTACTGTTACTGTCATTTAAAATTGTACAACAGGTGGCCAGTTAATAATTGTTACACTGTATTCATTAATAAATTTCGCGACAATTGCACATTTTTACATGTAATTTTTAGGTACTTGGAAGTACTTGGCGAGCAGGAGCCGATACAGGAGTTTCGTTATCTCAGCGGATTGTTTCGTCAGGGCGCCTGCAGCGCCGAGGACTATTATAAACGTTCCCGAAGTGCTATGGGCCTGAGCGCCTTCCAGACAGTTCTTCCCGAGATTCTCGTTCTCTTGCCCGACATAAGTAAACAGCAGGAACTATTCGAATTGCACAAGCGCGAGGTCAGCGGTAAAGTAAGATCGTTGGAGGCTTGCTCGGCTTGCGGACAAATTTTAAAGGCTGGCTCCGATCACAAAGCCCACTTGTCGAGTCACACGATGAAGAATCATTTTCCTGCTCTCGGCGATGCATCGACCACACAGCCATCCACCACTCGGGTACGCAAAGGCGTTTGATCTGCGAGTGGATAGATTTTTTTTTTTCTAAGAAAAAAAAATATCTCACTCTTATCATCAGAGTGTGCGTTAAAAATTACGTCGTGTACTAAGCGAAAATTCGATCACGTTTTTACTGCAGCGCACGTAACGTTCACGTAGACGTGTTTTATAACGTAGAAATGCGACCAAGCACATCGTCCAATTTACCAATGTACATAGATACGTTATTAACGAAACAAGCAACGCGACTAACGAAATACTCTTTTTACATACTTCGACTGTACGGAGATTTCGCCGAGTCAATTCGCCGACGACGCTTGCCGATTTATACGGGATCATTGAACTTTAAGAAAAAAAAGATAAATATAAAATAAAAGCCGGAGCGACTCCAAATGTAAAAAAAAGAACAAACGAAATTGTTCGATACGTTGTAAGTAATACGTATGTACCTCCGAGATTGACTGTTTTGTACAAATAATAAAGTTATGTAAGTATGGGTTCATCATTAATATTTTCGTTTTTTTTTTTTAATCCTCGAGGAAATTGTACACCGGAGAACACGCTGATGTAATACCTTATTAGATTTATCCCAGTGCCTCAATGGCTAGTTTATCAAGATACAGACGATTATCCATTAAAGACAAGTTTATCATGAAATCGCGGGTTCGACGATCTCGCTGAGAACTCGTCCAGCAGCTATGTATCCATACAATAAGTAACATATTATGATTATTTTTTTCTTTTCTCAATTTTCCTTTTATCGCAATATACCCGCATCTTAAATCATACACGTACTAAAATTACTAATCTTAGAGATGTATTCATTCAATCAACATGATCGTACAAATCGCCGAGGCGAGGACGGCGAGGACGGCGAGGACGGCGAGGACGGCGAAAAATTCAGTTTCTCTAAACGCGCTCGCCTTCAACGCGGCGGTGACGCTTGATAAGGTGTTCAATGTGTCCACCGTTCTGTTCGATGCACAGATCGATGCGACGTCGCATATTAGATCGGCGCATCTGCTGAAGGCTTCGAGCCGTTATCTGGGGAAACGCTGCGACGATTCGTCTTCGCATGTCGTCCTCCGTCGTTGGGGCATCGACAAATACTTTGTCGTGCAGCGCACCCCACAAAAAAAAATCCAGTGGTGTCAAGTCCGGCGATCTTGCTGGCCAATTAACCGGCCCGTGTAGCCCGATCCAGCGCTCCGGGAATCGCCGATTGAGAGCCGCTCGCACTATCAACGCCGTGTGGGCTCCAGCTCCATCCTGCATCCACCACATTTGCTCGCGGACAATTTCGGGGACGTTGTGCAGCATATCATCGAGATCGTCCTCCAGCAACGTTAAATATTTTTCGCTATTCAAGTTCCCCTCGATAAAATATGGTCCGATGACTCGGTCGCCAACGATGCCTCCCCATAAATTAATCTTCCATTGGTATTGATGTGGAACATCAATCGTCCAGTTCGGATTCTGCGGCGCCCACTGGCGGGTATTTTGTCGATTCGTTATCCCTTCATTGGACACACTGCACTCGTCGCCGAAGCAAACAAATCGAAAAAACTCCCGGTCCTCCTCAAGCTTTGCCCTTGCCCACAAAGCGTAGGCGAGGCGAGTCTCTGGGTCTCGCGGAAGGAGCTGTTGTTGTGGCTGAATTTTGTACGGAAAGTTCACTTTCCGTACAATTTTCCTGACCGTTTCACGGTTCATGCCTGCGGAAGAAGTTGGAAATAACCAATCATGAACAACGATAACATTTTAACCCTACAACCGAAGTTTCAAAAGGTTCAAAAGTTGCACATTATTATTTTAAAAAAATGAGCTTTTTGCTGATTTTTTCCGGATTACAGTCTTCGACTGGGTTTTTCATTAATTAAATGTAAAGATAATCTGATTTCTCGTACACGATTCTCTTCCTTATGAAATAAAAAACTGAAACTTGAAACTTGAAACTTGAAACTTGAATGTCCCTTTATTCGCCAAGCTTCTTCTATGAGAAAGAATTTACTATATTTTTGGCTTCCTCATAGAAGAAGCTTGGCGAATAAAGAGACATTCAAGTTTCAAGTTTCAAGTTTCAAGTTTCAAGTTTCAAGTTTCAAGTTTCAAGTTTCAAGTTTCAAGTTTCAAGCTTCAAGCTTCAAGTTTCAAGTTTCAAGTTTCAAGTTTCAAGTTTCAAGTTTCAAGTTTCAAGTTTCAAGTTTCAAGCTTCAAGCTTCAAGCTTCAAGTTTCAAGTTTCAAGTTTCAAGTTTCAAGTTTCAAGTTTCAAGTTTCAAGTTTCAAGCTTCAAGCTTCAAGTTTCAAGTTTCAAGTTTCAAGTTTCAAGTTTCAAGTTTCAAGTTTCAAGTTTTATGAGGAAGCGTTATGAAAATGTCAATTTTCAAATTTTTTTCAACATCAACGTCGTATTTAACTTTCAGGCAAAATTGCTGGCTGACTCAGGTTTAACCCGAAAAAATACACCAACCTTACGCTTTTGGTCAAAACGGATGTAGGATCTGTGCCCGGCGCGAAAAATACATAGAATCATGTGTTCCCAAATTTTGTTCGATCTTTCAATTTTTACTCGTGAAGCTCAAATGACACCGCTTTATCTAATTATTTTAATTCCGTCATATCCATCATCTTGTGTATTTCTTGCCGTAGAACACTATAGGCACCTGGATATTTTTGCGATGCCATCGGGAAGCAAGTAAATCGCTGTATAAAAATATGCAAAATCATTCATTTTTTCAATTTTGGCTATCCAAATTCTCGATAAATTTGTTTCGTTAGTCGTCGCTCCGGGACTGTATTCCATGTATTTTTTCGCTCTGATCACGAATCTAGCAGTTATTTTATTCATAAATTAAAATTTAATGAGAAAAATTGCGTCTAAAGTAAAGTACTAATTTTTCATGAAATTTAAAAAATTCAAAATGGTATAAAATTAAAACGGTTCTAACGATTTTCGTGAAATTTTAATGCGATCATTGGGTGAACATATTCCATCTGTGTACGCGTTTTTAGCCCGATAGCTAAAAAATTGTGAGCGCTAGAGTGCGTACAGACATTTTCGATGAAATTAAAAATGGCGTACAAATAAAACAACTGAACATTTTTCGATGAAATTTTTACCAAACGTTGACTATTGATCACACATGATGTGTGCAAAATTTCAGCCTGATCGGTCAAGGTGTTCTCGAGATATAGCGGTTTGAATTTTTCGCGTCTGAGTCATACACACACACACAGACACCAACACACACACACACACACGCGCGCACGCACACGCGCGCACACACACACACACACACACACATCCGAAATTTTTTTTCTAAATGTGATTTTTCGATGTTTTGGAACATTCTGAACACGTTTTCATTAAAATCTGGATTTTTTTTTTTCACCATAACAAAGCTTCCTCTATGAGGAAGCTAAACGAAGAAATCCATGTATGAGAAAGTCTGTTTATCAGCATAGGACGGGTTTTATGATCAAGAAAAGCATGGGGTGCGTTCGGACCCCAGTCATGCGTTTGAAGGTAAAAAAATTAAGTCATGAGTTGTAAGGTTTAATATTTTTTTAATTTTTTGGACACTTCTTAAACGTCAAGAAAGGCTTATCACCGAGAAGTCATAGAATATATGATTAGAAATTTTACTGTATTTGTTATAAGGTACCTGCATCTCTTGCGTATCGTCTTGCACTCTGGATGGGTTGATCGCGAAAAGCTTGCAGAATCTCTGCTTCCCGGGGGCCACTCACAGGCCTGGCCCGCGGTCTCCTTGGAGCCTTCAAGATGCCGAACTCGTTTATCGTTGCGTGGAGCCTAATGACGTTAGAAAAGGGGTGCAGTGAATATTCCTCGGCACCCGCGCCTTACAGATCTTTAGAATATTACATACCTTTGAAAGCTTTGCCGCGAGGGCGTCGGCTCGTCGGGATGCATCCTCCCATAATACTGACTGGCCTGGGTGTAATTATAATCAGCATGCACTAAAGCAGCATGCATACGTACTCGACGAGCATCCATGGTCGAAAACGGGGAATATATAAACAGTTACGTATCGATAACATTTTGTCTTTTGTCATTACACCTCTGAATGTGGGAGAAAATCCCAATGATACTTGGACAATTGCCGGTCGAGCTATAAACCGCAGCCAAGATACCAATTTTCTCGCCTTATCAAACTCGCGCAATGGTTTCGACAGAATGTGAGATTTTTTACCAAAAACTGCGTATTTCCGGTATGTCGTCACTTTCGATCTGAAAATGAGACTACCAGACCGGAAGTTTCGTATTTCCGGTAAAAAAATAATTTCTTTGTTCACCGCATTATTGTGTACGACTCCGAGAAATGACAATTTCCGGAAATACAAATGTCCCGAAATGACAATTTCCGGAAATACCAATGTCCCGAAATGACAATTTCCGGAAATACCAATTTCCCGAAATGACATTTTCCCGAAATGACAATTCCCCGAAATGACATTTTCCCGAAATTACAATTTCCCGAAATGACGATTTCCCGGAATGACGATTTCCCGAAATGATGATTTCCCCAAATTACAGTTCCCCGAAATGATGATTTCCCAAAATTACAATTTCCCAAAATTACAATTTCCCAAAATTACAATTTCCCAAAATTACAATTTCCCAAAATTACAATTTCCCAAAATTACAATTTCCCAAAATTACAATTTCCCAAAATTACAATTTCCCAAAATTACAATTTCCCAAAATTACAATTTCCCAAAATTACAATTTCCCAAAATTACAATTTCCCAAAATTACAATTTCCCAAAATTACAATTTCCCAAAATTACAATTTCCCAAAATTACAATTTCCCAAAATTACAATTTCCCAAAATTACAATTTCCCAAAATTACAATTTCCCAAAATTACAATTTCCCAAAATTACAATTTCCCAAAATTACAATTTCCCAAAATTACAATTTCCCAAAATTACAATTTCCCAAAATTACAATTTCCCAAAATTACAATTTCCCAAAATTACAATTTCCCAAAATTACAATTTCCCAAAATTACAATTTCCCAAAATTACAATTTCCCAAAATTACAATTTCCCAAAATTACAATTTCCCAAAATTACAATTTCCCAAAATTACAATTTCCCAAAATTACAATTTCCCAAAATTACAATTTCCCAAAATTACAATTTCCCAAAATTACAATTTCCCAAAATTACAATTTCCCAAAATTACAATTTCCCAAAATTACAATTTCCCAAAATTACAATTTCCCAAAATTACAATTTCCCAAAATTACAATTTCCCAAAATTACAATTTCCCAAAATTACAATTTCCCAAAATTACAATTTCCCAAAATTACAATTTCCCAAAATTACAATTTCCCAAAATTACAATTTCCCAAAATTACAATTTCCCAAAATTACAATTTCCCAAAATTACAATTTCCCAAAATTACAATTTCCCAAAATTACAATTTCCCAAAATTACAATTTCCCAAAATTACAATTTCCCAAAATTACAATTTCCCAAAATTACAATTTCCCAAAATTACAATTTCCCAAAATTACAATTTCCCAAAATTACAATTTCCCAAAATTACAATTTCCCAAAATTACAATTTCCCAAAATTACAATTTCCCAAAATTACAATTTCCCAAAATTACAATTTCCCAAAATTACAATTTCCCAAAATTACAATTTCCCAAAATTACAATTTCCCAAAATTACAATTTCCCAAAATTACAATTTCCCAAAATTACAATTTCCCAAAATTACAATTTCCCAAAATTACAATTTCCCAAAATTACAATTTCCCAAAATTACAATTTCCCAAAATTACAATTTCCCAAAATTACAATTTCCCAAAATTACAATTTCCCAAAATTACAATTTCCCAAAATTACAATTTCCCAAAATTACAATTTCCCAAAATTACAATTTCCCAAAATTACAATTTCCCAAAATTACAATTTCCCAAAATTACAATTTCCCAAAATTACAATTTCCCAAAATTACAATTTCCCAAAATTACAATTTCCCAAAATTACAATTTCCCAAAATTACAATTTCCCAAAATTACAATTTCCCAAAATTACAATTTCCCAAAATTACAATTTCCCAAAATTACAATTTCCCAAAATTACAATTTCCCAAAATTACAATTTCCCAAAATTACAATTTCCCAAAATTACAATTTCCCAAAATTACAATTTCCCAAAATTACAATTTCCCAAAATTACAATTTCCCAAAATTACAATTTCCCAAAATTACAATTTCCCAAAATTACAATTTCCCAAAATTACAATTTCCCAAAATTACAATTTCCCAAAATTACAATTTCCCGAAAGACACTGCGTGGATTCTCACGGTGAGATGGGACGCCCCGAGAGTCGTTGTAGGGAAAGTGAAATTCGGCACTCGGAAGTCGCAATCATACATTCGAGCGATTTATCACGTTTTCGGCATTACCGGAAACATGATCGGTTTTACTGCATTGGAATGGGCAATTTGGCAAACTTTGCGGGCCGACGCGTTGCGATTCTGCCCGACGTCGTAATGCACCAGTAAATTTGTCACCCGTACCGGATAAAAAAAAAAAAAAAAAAAATTAACCATCGGCGAGACCTGAACTCCGGCCCTTCGAGTTACCAAGGAACCGCTCTAGCATCCAGACAACTGATCAACATATCTGTTGAAATAACGATTGGCCTTATGGTTCATCCATCTTTTACAGGGTAAAATTTTTTTAAGGCAAAAGCGATGAATTATTGCCTGCAGCTAATTCGAACGAGCAATAATTCACCACTTTTGCCCTAAATAAAATAAATTTTTATCTCCGGGCTCTTCTGAAAACCACTTTTCGATTCTGCATAGCGTCACACGTACGTGTCCGGATAAAAAAAAAGTAACCCTTGACGAGACTTGAACTCGGACCCTTTGCATTTCCAAGCAATCGCTCTAGCCGCCAGACTACAGATCCTTATAATTTCGTCAATAACGATTTCTTTATCGTTCATCCATCTTTTCCAGGATAAAATTTTTTTAGGGCAAAAGCGATGAATTATTGGCCCAGTTAATTAAAACGGGCTATAATTCATCACTTTTACCCTGAATAAAACGAATTTTTCTCTCTCGAGTTCCTCTTAGGCTCGGGGTCAAAACCCATCGTTTTCGCGGCAAGTCTTTTAATATGACTTCGATAATTATTATTCATGATAAATTGGTACTTACCCTTGTCAATTGGATAGAATAACCAAAAAATCCACGCTTAACAGGAAGTCCATTGCTCCTGACCCATGGAACGCCGACGATAATTGTTTAAACACTTTTATAAAAACGCGACGATTACTTGTCAAATTCTTACAGTTGGCTGTCACAGTCCCGATTTCTGACAGCCGGGCGATCAGCTAGCTCACGAGAATCGCTGCGCATGCTCATTTGTCGCACCGGTCCGATCCGGCGTTCCGTGTTCCAACTCTAAATCGGATGCTCACAGAAGCAACTTTGAAATTAATTATCTACATTAAAATAATCTCAAATCGATCGGCCCACGTGTGTTTCGTTTTCAGATTTTTATCACCTTTTTAAATACATCGTCAAAACGTATTTTCCCAAAAATTCCGAATAAATTTTTTTTCCCCCTTAAAAACTATAAAACTCAGCAATAAACCGATTGCGCCATTGAAGAGGGCTTGAAAAATCATTCAAGAAGCACCCCTCGCACGAATCCAAACGCACGCGCAAATGCCTCAAAAAACAGCCGTCCACCTTATAATTGTCACCCTGTATAAATCATCTCGCCTCAATCATTCATCAACACCTGCACCGCCAAGCTGTTACACACCTCCGGGCGCGGTCGGGCCCGAGGAGTGGGGATAGGAGTGGGGATGAGAGTGGGGGGTCGCCATAGTGCACCCCTTACTACTGGTCAGGATTCTCAAATCTATTCGGTGGAGAGAATCTCGAAGAAATGAGAAACACGAATAGAGGCGAGCCCGACGAGATTTCGTCGCGAATACGTCAAAGTCCGGTGCAAACCCGGCACTCTGTTTCGGTGATAATGGAGGACGTTGGAGAACAGGCGGAGGTTTTAGTACGGTCCGGGCAAGGTTGGGACACCTTGTGCTGTGTTTTGGTTTAGAGAGAGAGAGCCTTGTTTTCACGTCCTGAATTGGGAGTAACGATCGCGACGAATCTCAAAATTACCGCGTTACAGTTTCGGTTCCCGCTTAAGTGACGCTCTGGAATAGTTGAGAGGGCAGTAGCTATCGGCTAAGGATCTCGCAATAATATAACGCTTCGTTAGGATCCCGTGGTAGGCTTATCAGTCTACCGAGAGTCGTCCTCGAGGCAGCTCGGATCTCTCGCGCGACCTGTGTTTACGTTTGGGCTATTGTCTCGCGCGCTGAGTCGTTCACTCTCGCTCGCGCTGCCGTAGAATCCGGCTATCGCTCTCGCTTCGGTTCGCGTCTCTCGCTCACGCTACTCGTCCCTTCGCGCGGTCGCTAGAGACTCGTGTGTGCCGTGTTTCGTGCGGATTCGGTTCCGAATTAATTGCCGATTTTTCTGTGCTCGAGATGCGTTCTGAGGGATGCTCTTGAGGTGCAGTGATTGTGTTAAGTTCTCGAGGCATCGTGAGGTGCAGTTCCTGCCTATTATCGGATTAAATTACGCTGATTCGGTGAGTTTATCGCTAAGATAAGTTATTCGATCGTGTTGTACCCCGGCTGGCATAGTAAGATATTATTTCGGGACACCGGTTGCGAGATAATCAAGGTACGCAACGGCACGTGTCGAGCGTGCATCGAGCGCCGAGCGCGTCACCGGACACCGCTGACACAGCACTTAGGCCACCGCGAGTGACTCGGTAACTGGAGCATCGGCTCGAGTACCAAGGCAATAATTGCGAAATGTAAAATATGCTCCAAATCTCGCCCGCAGAAAAGCGAGGATTTGGAAAGATATTTGTTTATAAGATTAAAGTAAACCATAAACTTGCGCTAGATATTAAGCTGACATACGTGCTCTCGATGAGTATATAGAGGATCGAGAGCAGGTACTCGGCAGTCTGATCAGAACTCAGGATACGGTACGGTTGATTACAATACATTATATTTCATAACCGAGATAAATGTGAATAGCGAGTAGTTCGCTACGGGGTGTACCGAGATTGGTAAATATTCAATAACCTAATAAAGACCTTTTATTTAATTGTGCATTCATTCTCGTGGGTTCTAACCCTTTACTGGATATATCCCGAACATTCGAGCTCACGGCTCGGGCACAGAACCCGGAGTAGCTAACCGAGTTTCTGCGGAACAACAATCGCGTATAGATTCGTTCTCGATATGCTCGCGTCGATCTTTCGATCCGTTGAGCGCTTCCCGATGCACAGGTGTGCGATCCCGTGGCTTAGCAGCCAATAAATAATTGTTCCCGTTATTTAAAGTTGAGATTCCGGTTTCGATTTCGTGTTACTTTGTTGGCGAAGGATCGCGACCCTTCTACCATAACCCGCATCCTGAGCAACCGTGCATTTCCGCAACCGTTCGCTCTTTCGAATGCGTCGGCGTTAGTTCTCGTTCCGTTAAGTTCTCGTTTGTGTGATCTCGTTCTTTTTTGTTCTGTTTTCGTATATTTCGGTTGCGGAGGTCGACCGTCCCATCGACCTCCAGATTAGTCCGGCTTGGCGATTCCGGCGAGACAAAAATCGACCCAGCGGAGATCGGCCGTCCCACCGACCTCCAGTTTAGTCCGGTTGTTAATACCGGCGAAACAAAAATTAACTGGCGCCCACCGGGACGTCGATGCATCCGTAGAAGCGGACGGCCGAGGTGACGTTTTCTGAGTTCTCGATTTCGCGCTCCGCTCCCGTTCGGTTTGAGCTTCGATTTTCGTGTTTTCGGTTTCGTTTTTTTTGTGTTTTTTTTATTCGCGTTGAGATCCAGGAAAATACGTCACAATATATATAAATAAAATATATTAAAGATTAAAGGAAAAATCGCAAACTTGATACAAAATTGGGTAAATTGGGTAAAACTACGGAGGGAGGAAAGCTCATCTTCCAAAAAGTGCGAAGAAATGGAATAACTGACGGTCGTTGAACGAATAAGTAAAAACACTCGGGAAACGACGGTTAATATATCCCGAAAGTGCGGACGCGTCGACCTACTGAGCGTCGACCTCGACCGTCAGCGTAAAGCAATAGCGAGGCCTTCCGCTTCCGTATTCCGCAATAGCCCGGAAGCGCGCCTAACTTATACGCACACTTGCTATTTTACTGGAAAATTTTCTTTCTTTTATTTTTGCCCATAGTATTTGGTACGGGGCACACGAAGATCATAAAAATAAACCTCGCCGGAGGCGAGCGAACAGAAATCAGATTTCTTTTCTTTTTAGGGGGGAGGGATGTTGTGCCCCGGGTATTGGGAACAGCCCACAGGAAGGGGGGGGGGGGGCAGCCCTTAGAAGAGGATGCTGCAGCCCGGCGGTTAACCCGGCTCGAGCAGCAACTACAGGGCGTAGGTGACCGGCTACAGAGGGTGCTGGAACAAGCTGCGCGACCCCCGGCGGATGATTCTGTGGGTGAACGACTCATTGCCATGGAGGAAACATTACGGGATTTCGTCCTAGAGGGGCAGCCTAGGGCGACACGCAGGCGGACAAGCCCTCCGCCACAACCGCCTCCGTCTCAACGGCAAACACGGACAACGGAGCCAGCGGAGAACGAGGCCGAATACCTGGACATGGCCTCGGCCCTTCGGAATATAAAAACATTTGACGGGAACGACCCGGCAAAACTCGACGGTTTAATGCTATCCTGTGAGGCGGTATGGGGCATGGTAAGACCCAGGCAACGCTCTACTCTCCTCACGCTCATACGCAGCAGCAAGCTGGAAGACCGAGCGACGCGGGAGATGCGTCACAAAACAATTATCACCCTTAATGATTTGCGCGTGGAGCTGGAAGCGCTGTACGGGAAGCGCGAGTCACTAGCGTCGTTACAATATTAATTCTGTACCTTGCGCCGCGAAGGACGCGAAGGAAAATGTCTCCACCTACGCCACAAGGGCCGAGACTCTTACGGTGGAGGTCATAGAAAAATTTTGCGAGGGTGCCGATGCGCGGAGAGCTCGTGCCATTGGAGAAGCCATTCGGAAAAGTGCGCAAATGAATTTCGAAAACGGACTGAAAAAGGAAATGCAGACGATCGTTCTATCCCGGAATTACCAAGGTCTACACGAGGTTGTGATGGGGGCCATCGAGGTCGAAAAAATGACGTCAGGACGGCCGGGCACGGCACGGCCCAGCGGCGGGGGAGGAAACTCCCGTCAATCACAGGGTGCGGCAGGGGGAGTCACCTGAGCCTGCTATACCTGCGGAAGGACCGGGCACATAGCAAAACATTGCCGAGCCGGTCGGCAGAGTCTCCCAGCGCCGGCACCGAGGGACGTACATGTAGCAAGTGTTACGTGCAATTATTGTAAATAAACCGGGCATCTTTGGAAAGAGTGCCGGGCACGTAAAGACGCCTACAGCAAAAGAAACAAAAATAATAACAGCAATAGTAGAAGGCAAAACAAGCATCGGAGAGAGGAAGCCGCCATGCATCCGGGGCAGGAGGGAACCGTGGGGACGTTTCGGGTCAACATGGCCACGGCAACGGAAAGGCCCTTAAGGGCGGCCAACATCTTCACAGCGGTAACAACCGAAATAGCGTCGGAACTCGAGACGCCGACCGCCGGGCTACTGACGGTGGCCTCACTCCGTGGGAGGGGATGAGTGGACCAGGTTGTTATGCCGCAGAATCCCGATTAGCTAATCCGGTTTCGCGTGTAACTGTCTTTAGGGATTTTCCAGTAAAGGGTTGGAACCCACGTGAATTATTAACTCAAATTATTTAAACAATATTTATTCTTATCAATTTATTAACACAGTTCGATGAGGTCTTATTTGACAAGGTTAGATAATAATTAACTAGCAAAGTTTATTTAACTAATTGCTTAGTTAAATAACGGTTTTTGAAGAATTATTTAATTGTTTAATTATTTAGTTATTTAATACTATTTGAAACTTTACCGATCTTAGTACACTGTGCACCCTTGTCGTTCCCTTTACAAGCCCTTCGGGAACGGTCTTACGTATTCAACCGTACAGGTCAGAATTGATTTCAGACTACCGAGTACCTGCTCTCGACCCTCTTTATATTCCTCGAGAGCAGGTATGTCAGCTTAATATCTAGCGCGAGTTTAATATTTAACATAATCCTGTAAACAATATCTTTCCAAATCCTCGCTTTTTCGTGAGCGGGATTTGGAGCATGTTTTTCCCTTTCGTAATTCTCGCCTCGGTATTCTCGAGTCGATCCTCCAGTTACCGAGGCGCTCGCGGTTGCCTAACTGCTGCGTCAGCAGTATCGATGCTCGACGCTCGGCGTTCGACGCTCGATGTACGCCTGGTGCGTAACGCAACCGAATACCTCGCGACCGAAATAATCGGGGTCGAGGAACAATATGCGAATAATACCGTCGCTATACCCGGGGCACAACAAGATCGACCCCCTTAAGAAAGCCGAGGTGTACGTGATAGGGTCTCCCGGGCCCCACCCATCGGCTAGCGACTTCCACATAAAGTCCCCATCCAGCCGGCAGGGAATTCTGACCCTTAAGGCGGACACTGGGGCGACGGTAAGCTTAATACACGAAAATGTGCTGTCTATCGACACTCCGGCGGCAAGATCAGGAGTGTCGTTAAGGGGACTGGGGGGAGGAGCCCTGAACGCGCTCTACGCCGCCCTTGTGGAGCTGGTCACACCCTCCGGGTCCGTGAAGCATTGGTTTCATGTGATACCACCGAATTTTCACGTGCAGACCCACGGAGTCCTTGGGATGGATTTCATCAAGGAAAAGGGGGTGGACATCCTTGGTGGAAGAATCATCAACATCAAGCGACGGACGATCGTCTATTTCATATACTCCCGGCTTCTAAACGGACAAGCCCTCCGCCGATCGCGGCAGCGATCTCACGGCAAGGGTAAAAGACCTCGGTCTCGCGAAACACACATCGACGCGAGAATCTCCGTCCGTTTACCGGTAAAATATCGAGGCAGGCAAATTTGCAGAAAACCCGAGTGCGGTACCCGGAGAAGCCGGGGCGATACAGACACAGGCCGTTCTCGCTATCATTTCCGCTGTTATACCTGTCAGACAGCTGCCGCCGCCGGCCAATGTAACGGAGGTTTCGGTCGCGAGAAACGGCACGGAGATCCGCACGTCACACACCCGAAATGCCTCTAAATGGCTGTAAACGGAACGGCACAAAAATAAGGATAGGATTCTTCCGGCGCTTCCCAACCAGTTCCGTGTTATGCCGCAGAACTCAGGTAGCTAGTCTGGGTTCTGTGAGCGAGCCGTTAGCTCGAAAGGTTTGGGATGTGCTCAGCAAAGGGTTAAAACCCAAGTGAAGTACAAATATAGATTTATTTAGGTAACAATATTTATTCTACAATATATATTTATGTACAAGATATATAGATGTTTAATATGTTTAACAAACACTTATATAATCGTAGTTTCACAAGGGTTGCATTGTTATATTCACTATATAACAATGCTTACCAGGAATTTTTGATTAAAGTCCTCTTTTTGCCCGAGCAGGGTCCAATCAACGCTCAACTTGACGTTAATTTACTCCTTGTTTAAAGCTCTCTCGAAGCTTTATTATTTTATCTGTTACTGCTTTATTAGTTTATCTTCCGATGCTTTACCGTTAATGCTTGATTATTCCGCTGTATGGATATTGTTCTATCTATATGTTATCCATTGATACTTTAGTTGATTCGTTAAAGCTCTATTTATGCTTACGTCTGTCCTTTTGAATTACCAATCGTAGTACAATTTGTACGCTTGATACACCGACTGGATTACCATCTATTGTGCGTTAATCCTTCGCGATAAGAGTTCAATATTCGCACAACCTACTTATCGCGTTTGAGCTTCGCTCGTATGGTGTATCCGTAGTCAACCGTAAGAATCAGGAGTTCTGAAGAGACTGATGAGTGCCTGCTCTCGATCCCATATATATGAATAAGAGAGCAGGTACGTCAGCTTAATATTGTTTATGGTTTACTTTATTTCAGTAACCGATTATCTTTCCAAATCCTCGCTTCTTCGAGAACGGGATTTGGAGCATGTTTTCATTTCGGCATATGTGACTCGGTAATTCTCGAGTCAATGCTCTAATTACCGAGTCGCACGTGATTGCCGAACTGCTGACTCAGGTTTTTGTGGATTTCGTTGCAGCGACGCGCACTCGTCGCGTGCCGCTGCATACCTCGATTATTGTGCAACCGGAGTCGCTCCACTTTTCGGACACCGTCGTCCGAACCGTAATGTATGCTACAATACTATAATATATTTTATGATATATTATTATTACGACTATCTTATAATATTATACGAATATAGTATAATATTATATACCACGTTATATAGCACGTTAATATTATATTGCATTAATATTGCACGAAAATATATAATAATTTTTAATATATTATTACATTATTATATTAATTATATTAATAATATATTTATATCGTATTAATATATTATTGCCCTTTAATGCTACTACCCTATCCGGGGTACAACATTCCTCCCCCCTAAAAAGAAAAGAAACTTCGTTTCTTTTCGCTCGTCTCTGGCGAGCTTTATTTTTATGATCCGTGTACCCCGGGTTTCCTGCTACTGGAGAGGTCGTATATTTATATACGTAATAATATTAATATATAAGTGTAATTTTGCTACATACATAACCAAATACAAAAGATTCCCCCCGAAATTACGGTAATCCGCCCGAATGGAGGAGTACGATATTCTTCCCCGTTGCGGAACACGGAGGCGGAAGGCCACTGTCGTCGTTGGGTTTCGCTGACACCCGGGGTTGACGCCCGGTGGGTCAATGCGTTTGCACTTTTCAGGCTATATTAACCGCCGTTCCCTTGGCGTTTAATTATTCGGTTTCCGGCTATTGGTTTAATTACATCGATTTCTCCAAGGATGAGCTCTACACGCAACCCGAGCCCACCCGCGAAGGCAAGTACTTTTAATAAATTATTGTATCAACAAAAAAAAATAGTGAATGTTCAAGAATTAACTTTTCCCTTTCTTTAAAAGTTATTTTCCCAAAAAAGAAGGATATTCTCCCGCATCACTGTTTTATTACATTTTTTCCCCTTTTTTCCCCGTAGAGGAGACGTCACCTCTCTAGTTGGTTCGACTCCGAGCGGTCGTACAGCCCTATGGCCAGTCCGCCGGAATTCGGCCGCAATAATCCAGACGTCGAGGTAATCGAGCCGGCCGGAGCGCCCCTCCAAGGACTGCATACTGAGCCCGCTAGGTATCCTAGCCCCGATGTGGAGATTGTGGAACCGCCCGGGCGGGACTTCCTCCTGGAGAGGGTTCGCCCGTTGCCATCCGTGCCGTTCTCGAGAATCCGTGTTTTGTCTCCGGCGGCCATTAACCTCCGAGCCGTTCGCGGTCGCCTTCAACGGTTCAGGGAGGCATTCGTGCCTAGCCGTCTCGCCCTCCAGCCCAGAGGAGGTCCTAGGCTAAACATCCGTCCAGCGGGGGCCTCCGACTCCGACGGTGAGGAGGAGGAAGAAGATCCGGCATCCCGGCGGAGACGTGCTGCGAGGGGCGAGACGGACTGGCGACTCGCCGAGTGGTTTTAGTTACATTGACTGTAGGAATCCGCTGTAACCACCCCGCGTATTTACATTCATGTACAAAATAAAAGAAAATGGATTGCCGGGACTTCCTGGGTTTTCCCCTGTTTCTTCTCTTCCTTAGGGTAGTCCCTGAGCGTGCGTCCCCGATGCAGCCGGAGGTTCGAGTACCTCTGGTGTTACTGGAGCCATGTTCCGTAAGGCTTGGTACATCGGAGTCTGTTTCCGCGGCTTGGTCATCGTTGTTGCGTTTTGTCCGTGCTTCCGGCCGCGGTTCCGCCTTCCTATGGCATATCGTTCGTGGGTTCTGCTGATTCGAGTTGCTCGAGTTGCAGGTCGGCGCACCCGGTCGCCCCATGCAACTCTGCTTCCTTTCGGCCGGCGTCAGCATCATGTGGCCGACGGGCACGCAGGTCGTGTCGTCCTCGCGCTGCTTCCATCGTCGGACGGTCTCCAGCTACCTTTGTGCGCCGCGGATTACTAACCTCGGCCCCGTAGCACATGTTTGTACACTAGCTCGTCACTGCGAGATACGTACAGCCGTTGCCCTAGCTGTCCCGTTCCTGTATGCGGCGCATGTTGTCGCATGCTTCAGGTTTTCCAGGATTCATTTTCCCCTTTTCCCATTTTCTAGAGCCTACTTTTAATTTTTTCCAGTCTATCGGCCGGGGTAGGGGTGGCCGGTTACGAATGACGTAACCGGCCGTAGCAACCTGGTGATTTCGGATGCTAACCGGAGTATTATAAAATTCGGTTCACCTTTCCGCGGGGGTTTGGTTTTTCCCTTTAAAGGGTCTTTGTCGGCTTCCCTACCCTCTTCAAAATTTTCTTATCCCTCTCTCGTATTGGAAACTATTTGAACTAATTTGGGGTTTTTTTTCCCCGATGTTTGCGTTCTAGTTTCCCCGAATCTGATTTGTTTAGACATCTAGTATGACGTGATATCAAATCTTCCATTCTGTCTTTTCCCGTCCTTCTCGGGTTGATTTTCTTCCCCCCCCCCCCCCCCCTGGGGATCTGGTTTATTTTTCCTTTTGTCTAGCCTCTTTCTTGTATCGTATAAATCGCTCGGGGTTTGTTCTAGCAATAGATTATGTTTTAGCATGGGATTTATACATCTAGGAATATCCATGCCCATGCCATGGCATATCCATGCCATGGAATAGTCTGGTAAATATTTATTAACTCGTTCAGGTTTTCCACTAATACTCCTCCTTGGAATAACTGGTAATTTACCTCTCTCACCTATGTTGCTACTCTTTTCTTCAAAGATCCCGTTGAAGCTTTGAAAGTTTCCGTTCCAGGAAATCTATGGACATGTCCACCTAATTTATGGTTGGCTTGTTTATAACTTGAATTCGTTTCCCTTTTTTTTAAATGCCGATTGATTGCCGGAATAAATCTGCACAATCGCTGCTGGACTTCACATTAATCCACGTGTATTCAAGGTACGTCGGAACGATGCTAGGGTATTACTCAGCTCGGCTGCGGAATGCGCTTCATTTACGCTCGGATGTCCGCGGTCTGACAGGTTGCGCGTATACCCCTGCTCGTTGGTCTGACCGTCCGCATGGCTGTACTACTGACAGTCCTGGGTCACAGCCCCTGCCGCGCTGGTCGTAGCTCCTTGGCGCTCAGGCGAGCGCAGCTCGCCGTCGCCGGTCTCGCTGTTATCGACACCTTCCTTATGGGTCGGAATACCTCACGGCTTATCGTATGCTGACTGATTTACGCGGAAATTTCCCCTGTCACTTTCCGCCCAAGTTTATGTTCCTGAATCCCCTCAGGTTAACATCGATGCATCCTTTCTTTCCTTTTCTCTTTTTTTTCCTGTAACCGCAGTCCTAATTATTTCACCGTCGATATTCGGAGAGTTTTCCTTTTTGATATTTACGTGTCCAAACACTGATTAGTTCGCAACGACGGTCGTTCTCGACTACCCATATTTTTCCCTCTCTATCAAACAGTTGACAATGTTTGTGATTTTACGACTTTCCCCCTATTGCTTCTTTGCTTCTCGTTGTTATTATGATTTTTTCCCTTTCTACTTTCTACCCCTTTTCTCCTCATGTTTTACTTCTAAGGGCCCCGCGGCACGATTATTCAAATCAATGATTCTGACAGTGATTTTAAAAAGTGATTTTTTAAAAAGTATTCTTTTGGGACAATAAGTCGTCCTAGGGATCGTAATGACCGACAACCACAAACAACTTTTACCTTTTCTTCGGCTCTATCTTTCGTGTGCCGTTTGTGTCATTATAAATATATATATTGTGACGTGATTTTTGGATCACCGTCACAAAAATACAAAAAGATTCACGTTTTACGGATACGGCTATCGATTTAGTTCGGTTAGCCCGTTACAGTTCCCGATTTACTGCTCCTCGGACGTCCAGTTACCGTCCAGCTCTCGTTTAAGTAAAGTTCGTTAAGGTCACGACCCAGTGTAGACTTTACTGACGAGCTTGGGTGTGGGATAAGCTTGGAGATAAGTGCAGAAGATTCAGTTCAGGTCGGAATCCTCGAATCTATTCGGTGGAGGGAATCTCGAAGTAACGAGAAACACGAATAGAGGAGAGCCCGACGAGATCTCGTCGCGAATACGTCAAAGTCCGGTGCAAACCCGGCACTCCGTTTGGGTGATAATGCAGGACGTTGGAGAACAGGCGGAGGTTTAAGTACGGTCCGGGCAAGGTCGGAACACCTTGTGCTGTGTTTTAGTAAGAGAGAGAGAGCCTTGTTTTCACGTCCTGAATTTGGAGTAACGATCGCGACGAATCTCAAATATTACCGCGTTACAGTTTCGGTTCCCGCTTAAGTGACGCTTTGGAAATAGTTTAAGAGGGCAGTAGCTATCGGCTAAGGATTTGGCGATAATCATAACGCTTCCTTAGAGTATCGTCGTAGGCTAATCAGTCTGCCGAGAGTCGTCCTCGAGGCAGCTCGGACCTCTCGCGCGACCGGTGTTTACGTTTGGGCTATTGTCTCGCGCGCTGAGTCGTTCGCTCTCGCTCGCGCTGCCGTAGACTCCGGCTATCGCTCTCGCTACGGTTCGCGTATCTCGTTCACGCTACCTGTCACTTTGCGCGTTCCCTAGTTGACTCGTATGTGCGGTGTTTCGTGCGGATTCGGTTCCGATTTTACTACCGATTTTTCTGTGCTCGAGATGCGTTCTGAGGAATGCTTTTGAGGTGCAGTGATTGTGTTGGAGTTCTCGAGGCATCGTGAGATGCAGTTCCCGCCCATTATTGGATTAGAATACGCTGATTCGGTGAGTTTATCGTTTCGGTAATTATTTGATCGCGAATCGATCCGCTCTCGTTACGCTCGCTCCGGCCCCCCGGTCAGCTGAGCGCTCCCGATGCACGAGCGTGCGATCCCGTGGCTTAGCAGCCAATAAATAATTGTTCCCGTTATTTAAAGTTGAGATTCCGGTTTCGATTTCGTGTTACTTTGTTGGCCAAGGATCGCGACCCTTCTACCATAACCCGCATCCTGAGCAACCGTGCATTTCCGCAACCGTTCGCTTTCGCGAATGCATCGGCGTTAGTTCTCGTACCGTTCAGTTCTCGTTTGTGTGATCTCGTTATTTTTTGTTCTGTTTTCGTGTATTTCCGTTGCGGAGGTCGACCGTTCCATCGACCTCCAGATTAGTCCGGCTTGGCGATTCCGGCGAAACAAAAATCGACCCTGCGGAGGTCGACCGTTCCATCGGCCTCCAGATTAGTCCGGCTTGGCGATTCCGGCGAAACAAAAATCGACCCTGCGGAGGTCGACCGTTCCATCGACCTCCAGATTAGTCCGGCTTGGCGATTCCGACGAAACAAAGATCGGCCCTTCGGAGGTCGGCCGTTCCACCGACCTCCAGTTTAGCCCGGTTGTTAATACCGGCGAAACAAAAATTAACTGGCGCCCACCGGGACGTCGATGCATCCGTGCAGGCGGGCGGCCGAAGGTGACGTTTTCTGAGTTCTCGATTTCGCGCTCCGCTCCCGTTCGGTTTGAGCTTCGATTTTCGCGATTTCGGTTTTGTTTTTTTGTGTTTTCTTGTTCGCGTTGAGATCCAGGAAAATACGTCACAATATATATATAAATATATATATATAATGAAACGTATTTGAATTTTTACCCGTGGGGAATTCTATTACGTGAGTGACTCGGGAGAGGAAATGACTCGACTTTTGTTTTTCTTTTGTAGGGTAGAAAAATTATCCTCAGATCGGCTCGTTACAGTGGTCTAGGACAGAGCTCAGTTCATCATCGGACGAGGATAATTTAGAGGAGAGGAGATTTTTTATTGGTTCAATTGATACAATGTTCTTGATTATCCCCAATTTATTCAAAGTTACGGCTTTCAATGAATTGGCAATCTAAGAGGCGGTGGTTTAGTAGATGCGGGCTTTTGCCTGCCCGCCACGGCCAACGGGAGATAGGCTCCCTGGTAATAACGACTTGAAGAGTCTTTTGATAAAGGGTGAAGCTAAATTCTTGTTAGGTTTAACATCTCGTTAGACGAAACGTTCCGAAAAAAATTTAAGAGCGCGAGCTTATGATCTATCGTTTGTTGATCACGTGGCGTCGGTGGATACCACTCCACTGACGGCACCAAGGTAAGGATTTAGTGCGTCACATGGTGTGTCAGGATGGACACAGCACCAATCAGGTTTCTTGTCGATAAAGCTGGGCTGGCTCAAGATTGCTTAGGTGTCGAAGCTGTATCGAGACCAAAGTAATATTTGAGATGGGCTATCTCAAGGAGAAGCGGAGGTGTCGCAGCTGGAGCGAGGCCTCGGTGCTTCGTAGGGGATGGGCTATCCAAGGAATTCTTAGAGTGTCAGAGATGTACTGAGGCTCTCAGAATTTGAGGAGAAGGTTCTTGGTGAACGGTAGGATGACAAGAGTGCCTGTGTCGTCGCGTGCGGCTTTATATACCCTGGTCGTGCGACGGTAGCGCTTCGTGACGTCGACCGTGATGTTGCCCCACGCGGGGGACTCGCGAAGTCGCACCGGAGTCGACCTCGTGGAGCTCTCCGTTACCGACCCTCCGGGGTAAGGTAGCGTCCGGGTACGTTCCGTTACAATATATATATATATATATATATATATATATATTTATAACGACAGTATATATATACATATATGTATGTATATTGTAACTGTCTGGCTATCCCCGAGCACCCGATGCGTAGTCAAATCCGCGGCTATCAACACCAAATAAGAGAACGCGAAGTGTAAGTGGGGACATCCGACGAGATCGACCGGCGGCTGGATCGATGACCGATCTCGCACATGCGCAGAAGCACGGAACACCGAAGAATCGGAAGAACAACGGCG
Source organism: Exephanes ischioxanthus (assembly GCA_958510785.1). Lineage (NCBI taxonomy): Eukaryota > Metazoa > Arthropoda > Insecta > Hymenoptera > Ichneumonidae > Exephanes > Exephanes ischioxanthus. The sequence continues at coordinate 19,441,682 of OY294016.1, read as the reverse complement.
CTGTGCTGCGGAATCGATGCGAAAGCACGCTCAAGGTCGAAGAAAGGCGAAAGCGAGGGAAAATCGGCCTCGTTGATTGGACAGAAATGACGACACTACCGTTGCACACGGCACCAACCGAGCACGCCATTAGCCCAGCGGATAAACCCGGAAGATCGTCACGACAGTACCGACCCGGGATTGCAGGGCGAGGGGAGCTCCCCGCGAGTAACCAATAAGAAAATTAATAATCGGCCGATCGCACGCAGACGCGAGTCCGCCAGAAATCTGCCGAGCCGACGAAGAGGGGGACCAAAATCGGCGTATAAAAGACGGCGATTTCGACAGTCGATCATCAATTTTTCGATCATCAGTTCAACGATCTATCTTACCAGCGGACAACTCTCCAGGACTAAAAGTGAAAAGTGAAAAGTGAGTACAAGTGAAATAAAAGTGAAATTGTGCAAAAATAACTTATAAAATCTGTGCCGTTTTGAACTTGTAAAAATTGTGCCGTTTCGGACTTATAAAATTTCTGCCGATTTGGACTTGTAAAAATTGTGCCGTTTCGAACTTATAAAAATTGGTGACAATTTGGACCTGTGAAACTCGTGCCGAAAAAGGACTTATAAATTTTCGTGCCGAGGACTTATAAAATGTGTGACACTTTGACTTGTGGAATTTCGTGACAATTTTGAACTTATAAAAATTGTGCAACGTTGGACTTATAAAATCGGTGCTGAATTGGACTTATAAATTCTTGTGGCAAGTGAACTTATAAATTTTGTGCCGCAAAAGGACTTATAAAATTCGTGCCAATTTTGGACTTATAAAAATCGTATCACGCTGGAATTATAAAAACTGTGTCGATTTGCACTTGTAAAATCCGTGCCGTTCCGAACTTATAAAATTGTGGAAATTGGACTTATAACATTTCACACCAAGTGGACTTAGAATAAACGTGTCAATTCGGACTTAGAACAATTGTGCCGAACTCGGATTTATGACATTACGGGTGAACAAGACTGTCTAACAATCTCAAGTGACCGGAGCGGCTAAAAGTGACATTCAGAGTGAACTGGTAAAGTGACCAAAGTGACCGTCAGAAAAGCCTCAAGTGTCACGGAATAATTTGACAACTCCAAGGACATAAAAAGGCATACTCAGCGATAAGTTCACATCCCCTGAAGACGACTATACCATCAGATTAAGGTAAAAACGTCCATTTCGCAAATAAACACCAATTGCAATTCGCGAGGTGAACGGGCTGTCACCGTCGATCGCCGTGCCGTGACGTCACAACGAGACAGCCGAGCGCGACGACCAGCTGGATTCAGCGACCATCGAGGAGCTGCCCGCGCATGCGTAGTGCGGCCCACACGCGAATAAATTCTGCCAACTGAATATTCCAACTTCAAGCAATTAAATTATTCAAGATAAAGAGAAATAAGATCCGAGCAACAGAATAATCGATTTTCACGAATTTTCTTATCGACTGAAATAAATAGCTGGAACGATAATAAAGAAAACGAATTAATTCAAGGAAGAGAAAAACTTGTAATCATATGAGAGCTTGTCAATTTATAAATAAAAATTATTATTGTTGTGTATTATTATTGTTGCAAAGTCGCTTTATAACGAAACTAGGGACAACGACGCGCGCTATCGCGCGCGAGCGGAAGTTTGTTAGCGCTGCAGCGCTCAGATCGATCGACATCCCTGAATGGATCATTTGGGATCCGTAAATGGGTCATTTGGTGGGATCCCTAAATGGGTCATTTGGTACGGTAACATTATAAAAGGATTAAATAAGTTACTGAATTTTTACAAAAATATTTATGTTTAGTTGGATTTTCTTTTTTTCTTGTTCGATTAATGTTTGCAATTAAAATATTGGATCTGCACGCCCTCCCACGCCCCCACCAGTGAGACTCGCCGGTTTTGCACCAGATTTAGGCTCACTATCAAGAATTGATGGCGAGCGAACCTCTGGCGTGTAGTCCCTCCTTTAAAAAAAATACTAAATTCTTTTACAGATTGTATTGGCTAATTTTCGGTATTATTATTTAATTTGGTTAGATTTTTTAACATAACATAATAAGCATAACAAATAACATAATAATAATAATAAGTATTTCAATCGTAGTTAAGTGGAGAAAACATTTTAATCTTGGTAACAGTTCATACTTGGAGTGAATAACATTCCTTGCGTCATTGGAATGAAATGTTCTTTATCGATATAACTCTTTGTACACAAAATTCTTTACAATTCCATCGTGCTGCGGTCCGAGGTAAACCTTCAGAGATTCCCAAGAGCACACACGAGAGAAAGCCACATACAATTGACCATGATTGAAGACATCTCTGCGAAGATCAACACTAATCCTTTCGAACGTTTGTCCCTGCGACTTATTGATGGTCATCGCGAAAGCTACTTTCACTGGAAACTGACGACGTTTGAATGTGAAGGGATATTCATTTTCACAATATTCATTTTCACAATAACGAGTGATGCGATGCAAAAAAACTATCTCACCGGTTTTATCACCGGACAGAATCTCACATCGCAAAACCGTGTTACCTAAATCCAAGACCAGCAATCTCGTACCGTTGCACAAACCTTCGTTGATGCTTAAATTTCGGATAAGCTTGATAATACAGTACTTACGGAGACGCAGTTCGTGAGGCGGTAAACTTGGAGGTGACAGTGTATTCAAGTACTCGGGCAAGATCGCTTCGTTGATTTGGTCGTTGTCACCACAATTTTCTGTACTGTCAACGCTAGTGTAAAGGCGTTCCGTAGCACTATCGAATATGTTCATGACTCTCGAGTTGATTTCTTCGACGTCGACATTGCGAGCGGAGAGTATGGCACATTTTGCCACATGTTTGAATTTTCTTGCCCTCACCAATTGCCCGCAAGTATCTTCAACTATATCTCGATCTGCGGGAGCCAAGCAACGTGCTGAGATTTGAAGATTGTCGTCTGGATCATTAAGGAGTCCATCGCCAACGTTTAATAAAAATTGCGCGAGTTCCACTTCGTTGGGTAAAACTCTCATGTTTTCGGTCAACGCGTACTTGGAAAAATGTTGCCACAATGCACTGTACTTGATTGACAGATTCACTGTTTCGCTACGAGTGCCTCGCACCTTGACTGGAAGGAGTTGGCGAAAGTCTCCACCGAGAACGATAACTTTCCCACCAAAAGGTTTGTTATTGTTCATTATGTGTCGTAAAGTTCGGTCCGCTACCTCGAGTGCGTAACGTGGAGCCATCGGTGCTTGGTCCCAGATGAAAAGATCAACGTTTTTTAAATACTCACCCTGTTTTGATTGCACCTTGATGCTCGATGTGGAATCAGAGTACAAAGGTACTGGAAGTCCGAACGTTTTATGGACAGTTTTACCCTCTGGAAGTAATATCGCTGCGATTCCGGTGAATGCCATTGCACTGACGCACTTGCCTCTACCTCGAACGAGATTCAAAAGAGTCGTATATGTAAAGGTCTTGCCGGATGGCCTCCGGGGCGATCGATATAGAAGCAAGTTTGCTCGGCGTTGTCGTCATCGAGCGCACTTAGGACGGTATCGACGAAGATCTTTTGAGTATGGTTGAGCTGTCCATATTGTTGCGTGCCAATTTCGATACATTCGACAGCTAACGTCACAGGCTCGTCCTGATCCAAGATTTCTATCTGTTCCATCGATGGGAATCGAGACAGATTTGAACCTTCCCTGTTGAGCATGCGAGCGATTTGCATATACGCTTTTCTTTGGGCTTGCTGGATGCCTATGCGTCTCGCGTAATCCTCCGATAGTCTATCTTTGAATTCTTCCCACAATGCTTCCGGATGAATCGGTTGACAATGAACCAGTATTCTAACGAATAGTCTTCGAAGGAGCCCTGGCATCATCCAAACAGCAGCTTCGTCTATAGCTCTTCGCCACTCGTCGTCATCTTCGATGAGACCTAAAGCTAAGCATGTCGCGATAAAACTTTCACAAATTTGGCCATCCACGGTTCTCAAATCTTCGAAACTTTTGGCTCCTTTAACCTTTAACAAAAGTAAGCGAAGATGAAACAATTCGGTCTGAGCCGGACTTACCGAGTACATTCGTCCGATTGCATGATGTCCTCGCTGTCGTTTTTCCCATTTGGAAACGGTTCTCCCATCAACATTGATTTTCTTGTAGACGTAATGCGATGGGATATCGGGATATGCGAGTTGTCTTGCAGACTCGTCCCGACTGTTCAACTCGAAGCAGCCCCGTGACACTGAGGCAAATCCCCTTATAGTATACTGAGCTGCCGTTTGATGCCATGTAAGCTAATCCACCTGTGGCGCTGGCAGTCCTCTACCCGGTACGGTCGATTGTTTTGATTATTATAATCGTTCGCACATAACCTCCAAAGTCATCGCGCCAAACTCCAAAGTCACGTTTCTGAGTTCTTTTTTGTTATTTTTTGTCATTGTTTTTACGGTTTTTACTTATCAAATTACGTGAAAATCTTATTACAATGTGAAAAGTGAAGCGAAGTAATTAAGTGAATTTTGTTCTTATTTTTTTCCCCTCGGCGATGCCGAATTGCGCTGTGCCCGGCTGCACTTCGGGCTATGCCTCGAATCTGGAAAAGGTGCATTTTTTACCATTCCAAAAAATCCTCATCAAGCGAGTTTGTGGAAAGATGCCATTCGGCGTGACAGTGCAGTGAAATCGGGGAGACCCGTGTGCGAGAAGCACTTTTTGACGAGTGAGATCATATGGCAGCGTGAACTCTATGATTCTACAGGAAGAGTCCTCGGCATAGTGAGTTTAATGAAATGTATTTATTTTTTAGATTGCTTACGACAAAAAATGTATCTATCTATCATTATTATTGTTATTATTCCAGTCAACGTATAAGGTACCACGGTTAAAACCAGGCACTGTCCCATCAGTATTTGCATGGGATGAACTGTCACCCGCAATTGTGGCTGAATCGAACGTCTCCAGTGATGAGAAAGACATTCCCTTTGCTGCATCAACAAATGCACTGGAACCACCTAGAGAGTGTCAAAAGCTGGAATCGATGAATGAAGACATTGGAGTTCACGCAGGAGAAACTCTTCTCTTCTCTATCGAAAGCGATAAGGCAGATAGTCAAAGTGATCTCGGAGGTCCCTTGCGACTGGACGAACTGTGCACCGCCGAATTACAGCTTCCATCAGGATGGATAACGAGGAGCAGTAAAATTGACGGATCGGAAATCTTTACTTTGCTCACTCTCGAAAGTGCCAAAATTGAAGAGCATTTTCAAATGTGTGTTGCGAAGTCCGTTACAGTAACCAAAGATTTGTCGGTTCACATAAGTGTTTCCGGCCACTCAGTGAACCTTGCGAATTTTGATTTGCCTTGTTGCATAGTCGATATAGAAAGCCTCCAAGAATTCATAGGCATCATCGACCGGCTTCATATATGTACTGGGTGCAACGGATTTTCGCAACTGTCCTGCAGAACTTTGAAGAAAGATGCTGCTGGAAGGTGGCGACATATTAATTGCATCGGGGTACTGTCAAGTACAACAGTATGCCAATTCTGTCGAGTAGCAAAAAATGTCTTGCAAACAAATTACGGAGGATGAAAAAGAATAAAGTGAAGGACAAAAAAATGAAAACAACCATTCCTAAAGATCGACGAGAGCAATGGGTCAAGCTACAGGCCAAGTGTCGTAACGCAATACGCGGAAAACGTCGGGCGCTTGAAAAAAATAAAACTTTAAAATCAAAAATTCACGAGATTCGATGAAGAATGGCACACCTCACTACAGCTGATCTTGAAAAACACATACAAGATGGCAACATAGAAAAAAATCAACTCCATGTACTGGAAGCTATTATCAAATCTGCAAAGTGTAAAAACTCGAGAGGGCAAAAATATTCGGAGGAATGGCTTCTACTTTGTATGCTTATGCACATGCGATCGCCTTCCGGTTACAACTTTCTGCGATCGAACGAGATACTACCACTCACTTGTGTGCGGACGATCCGAAGGTAGGCTTATTTCTTCCTACGTACCGCGATTCGTAATATGTATGGCAGTCTTCAAAATAAGAGAGATTAGAATGTTATCATTATATTTACAACAAAATCAATTTCCAAATATTTCAGACATCTATCAAAAATTGAGATCAACTGTGGGTTCGATCCTCAATTTTTTGAGGTGTTGAAAGTCGCCCTAAGCAAAAAAGATGAATCGTTGCGGCACGGAATCCTTTTACTCGACGAAATATCGACACGAGAGAGTGTTAGCGTTGATACGAAGGCTGTAACGTATAGAGGATTAATTAACTTTGGCACTGACGGAGAACGTTCTACAGATTTGACCAAGAAAGCAAATCACGGCCTCGTATTAATGTTAGAGACGTTACATACATACATATCAGACGTTGAACGATGCATACACGCAGCCAATAGCAGTATTTGCATCACGAGGGCCCGTAAAAGGCGAAATGCTCGCTAAGCTCATTGTCAAAGCGATTGCTCTCCTGGAAGGAATAGGTGTGAAAATTCACGGAGTCGTGAGCGATGGAGCGAGCCCGAACCGAAAATGTTGGTCAATACTTGGCATCGATGCATTGTAACGTGATTTTTACACCGCGCACATCCTGGCTCCAACTCCCGATGTCCGAACTCCCTTGCCCGGGCTCGGTGCCGAATCTCGGGGCTCGAACCCACGACGAGATTTACGTATCTTAGTCGATGCCGACCGAACAAAGCTGTCCCCGCGTGGTAAGGCGGAAGCCAGTTTCCCGCACGCGGTTGGGCGCCAGGTACCTTGGTACCACCGCTCGGTAAGCGGCATATTTGTTTAATTCGCTGCGGGGTACGGGGACGAGCAAGGGGAACGGGTAAGGCGAGGCTGGAGAGACTCCGACTAACTCAGCCCACCTGGGAGAAAACGGTAGAGGGGGTGGACGGGCGAGTGAACAATAAATCGGCGAGAATTTCAATATTTATTTTTCCCTGAATAACTACGGGATAAACGATACAGGACAAAAGATCTTCGACATCGGTAACTTAACTTAGCGGTAAAATAAACTATTGCCGCAAAATTGAATGTAGCCAGAGAAGAGACTATGGCCGAAAGATTACAGGTAGCCGGAGAGAATAACTATTGCCGGGGAAATGTAGCCAGAAGAAATATTATTGTCGGTAATGGAATGTAGCCAGGGGGTTATTATCACTGAATTATTAAATGTAGCCAGGGGAAAATTAAACTATTGCCGAGAAGGTAAATGTAGCCAGGCGAAATATAATTGTCGAGAATTGAATGTAGCCAGGGGTTACTATCGCTGAACTATTAAATGTAGTCAGGGAAAAAAATAACTATTGCCGCAAAAAAAATGTAGCCGAGTCGTGAAATACGAACTTTATACCGATGAATAATTAACGCAATAGTGTTCGAGACACTACGCGAAGAACCAACGACAGAGAGGGAAGACAGAACAAAGTTGCGATTGCCAGATGGAACAAAGAAAGAATAACGAAAATAATTCTCAAACGTAGCCAATTCGTCGTTACATTTGACCAGAGATAGCCGAAGCGAATTATTCGCGCTAGAAAGACAATACCCGAACGCCAGATAGCCTAGGAACGTACAGCACTCACCGCGAGCCGCCCTATGTAAACACGGCGCAGCCGTGACCTTTAGCGCGCGGTATAGCCCACGAGCCACCGACCGGCCTAACGAACGCGATGCAACGCGCACGGGATCCCTTTGTCTCGCTGGCTGGAATATATAGCCCAGGTAACCAACGAATTCACTATAAGTAACGTTGATTAACATATCCGCGGAATATAGCCGAATGAATAATAATGACGATAGACACGCCCGCGAATAGATTCAATAAGACAATAGAGATGCAGCGAAAAATGTCGAGGAAGATAGCCGAAAATAGAGCGGATTTACGAAGGTGAAGATAGTAGATAATTACAGGAAAATAGCTGAGACAAAAGAACATGGCAAAAGGGGAGACATTTGACCAGATCGAGAGAAGTTAGCCGGACCTGCTTCGCCGGACCCATTACATCGCCCGAGGGCATAAAATTCGATAAAGAAGCTACGCAAAGATAAAAGGCACTAAAGGAAATCTCTACAAAATATTATACTAAAATTGGGCCCGGATTCGGCAGCTCCGGCTAGCACAGAGCACTAGAGAGAGAGACGGGGCTTACCGGTGTAGACAGCCCGGGAGAACGCTGGATGAAACAAAACGCTGCTACTCGTCACTACACTAGATCACCGATTGATGAATAAATTAACGGCCGCGTGCTGCCTAGGCGGCCGGCACCACCGCTCCCCCCTCTCTCTCGACTCCTGAATACTAGCCTACGATCGACGGCTAAGGCGTCGGAGAAACGCTTTCTCCTCCGGCCGCTCCCCGCTACCCGCGAGAATCTTCCGCTCGCAGCGATGATTGTCGATGTTCACGGACTCCTTCCTCCCAGGATCCGGTGGGGCAAAATGAACGTGAGGGGAGGCCTCCCTCGCGAAGTTAAGGCGTCCCTCTTCCTTTGCGGTGGGCCCACTCGGTACGCCACATAACTGCACCTCAACGTGCATCTTTCCCTCGTAATCCCCGAAAGCGGAGGCGCCGTGATCAGCGGTCTGCGGCGCCCGTGAAATCGACGAGACAGGAACGGCTCCAGGCCGTGTAGTCGGGAGGGACGGGAAACTCCGTGCCTCCCGCCTGCTTGCCGAGCGATGCCTTCTCCGGCCTTCCTAGGCCAATCTCCACCGGGGCACGGCCGGGGCAAAACAGCCTGACGGTAAGATCGCGAGAGTACTCTCTCGGCCTGCAAACTAAAAGAAACACGAAGCGCACCCACATAAAAGGAAACAACGAAAAAAATGAAAACGAGAATTAAACGAGAATTTCGGAAGAATTCTCCTCCGAAGAATCGATGATCCAGCCGGTTGGACGAGCGGCGTCCGTAGGGCCGTAAATCCGGCCCACTGCCCGACCAAAACCGTGCCAAGTGACGGGACGCGAAATGTCACGTCACAGCATCAAAGAACAATCTTCGTAACTATTTCGAGCATCCTACCATTGAGGGTAGAAAAGTATACGTGTTTTCCGACGCCCCACACCTTATCAAAACCATTCGAAACCGTTTCCACAAAGCGGAAGTTTTACAGGTTTGTAAACTGAGTTTAGATAAGTTTAGAATTTCGTTAACATCGTCATTTTTAACATTTTCAAAAACAAAATATAGCTTGATCCTGCGGAACCGTTAATTAAGTGGGAATACATTAAAAAACTTCATGAAGTTGATATAAGAAATGCAGGTCCCGGACAAGCTCTGGTCTGTCCGAAGTTAACAAAACATCACGTTTATCTCAACAATGCACTGAAAATGCGCGTTCGACTAGCTACTCAAGTATGAATTTGTATAGTTCAGATCCATTAAATTAAAACAAAAAAAAAATGGGCCACTTGAATTAGTCTGTTGTATGTACAGGTCTTCAGTAACTCTGTTGCCGGGGGATTACGTTTTTATGAAAGACACGAGCCTGCGTTGCAAGGTTGTGAAGCCACACCCAAATTTTGCAAGTGGATGAACGACATGTTTGACGCCCTTAATCGCACACGCGCATTTGACGGCGTCACACCAGGAAATTTAGACTTCAAGGTGAGTTCAACAAGAATATGGGTAGTTAATGACATTTGTCATTTGAATGAAATCTATAATTTTTTTACTTTTAGAGAATTGCAGAATCACTGGAAAAGTTGAATTCCTGGGAGGAAGAGATGCCAGCGGGAAGACTTTCGAAGGATCTGTTTTTGACGCAACAAACAGCAGACGGTCTCCGGGTGACATTAAAATCAATGTTAGATCTCATCTCATATCTCACGTAACATTGTGGATTTCCTTACGTGCTAACTGGACGTATAAATCAAGACCCGTTGGAGGTTTGTTTACAGGACACTCCGCTTCTAACATTTTTTAATTATTCATCGTCTTCATGCCATGTATTGCAGGAATGATAAACTATGTTAGTTTAAGGTGATGTGAATCTCATATGGGTGTGAGAGTACACCTATATATCGCTTTCAGTAGAGCACTCTAGAATATGCTTCAAATTATCTTCAAAATTTCTAATGAACATACCTTACCTATTTTTGGATCAGAGTTGCGCAAAATACTACAAAACACTGAAAATACGATATGTATTTTTATTACAAAATACTTTTTGTACTTACAATACTTTGACAAGTACTTCGTTTGAGTACTTCCTAAAATACGTCGTAAAAGTGTTACGTCCGGACGAGCTCACGTAGAGTTCACGCTGAGTGAACGTAACGGCGGTCTCTCTTTCGAGTCAAGGCGTTGGCCCTTTACATCGGGGACGGAGACCTCTCCTTCTACTGCCTAAGATTTATGATGCGTTGACAGGGTGCCTGAGACTGAGAGTCTTGTAGCACGTGGTGGAGAGCATGCAGAGATATACGAAGAGTTTAGAACCGTTTTAAGTACTCACAATATGTATCTTTATTAAACGTTGTTGAGCGTCGATACAGGTGTTTCGATACTTATGACTGGTTCGTACTCCGCAGGAGCGTTGAAACTCAGCCGCGCCGGGCTGCTCCGGGAGAGCGTCGAGACTTAGCCGCGCAGGGCTATCGGAACTACCGTCGAACAGAGCTTTGCTCGCCCCGTAGAGTGTAACGAAGTGTTGCAGCTTATGAGGCTGGTGGAATAACTGACTCTAGCCGAAAAAGGGTTAGCTTATATACTAGTTCGTTCCCTATGCTTCCTATGGTTATTCGTGTAGCATGGTGGGGTTAATGCATTTTTCTAATAAAGTATATTTTGAAAGAATTAGTAGCGGCGGCTCCTTTGGTCTAGGCGGGCCTAGAGGTTTTGGTCTAATATAGAGGGGACAAGTGTCACATATACTCTACTAGTTATGACCACCGAAATATTATTTGGAGGAAAAAATTGAGAGAGTGAGCATAGATGCGCTCGGGAGGCACGCGTTGGTCTAAAGAAATTAGGGTGCCGTTGACCTTCTAGTAACAGTGCGGCGGCGAGATCAAAGCGTTCCGCCTTATGCAGCGGCGGCAAGTGTCGCGTGCCACCGAGGGCCGCTTGTTGCTATACGCGTGGCTACAGAAGAAATACAGTATCCTAGTTTGGGGATACTGTATGCTTCTTGGTGGGAGTGGCTTCTGCCCAAGAGGGCCTACCAGATTCGTTTAACGCGTAGCGCTCGGATGCATAGGATGCGTATTACCCTCTCTCCAAGATGCAGCTCGGGAGAGCCTACGTGTGTGTTCGAAGACGCATTATTCGGGTGCGTCGGGATACTGCTCGGGAGAGCTTATTGCATGCTTTGAAACGGAGTGTAGTTACGGAGTTCGTAACAAAAGTTAGTGAAATTTAAATTTTATTTTTGCGACTTAAATTTCATTTTTGACATTTTCTTTTTCATACTCAACATTAATTTTTTTTCACTTTCGACATTTGTCATTATTTTCCCCGCAAACTTTTTTGTTTAGTTTGACATCCGATATTTTTTAACATCTGAAACTTTTCCATATTTGCCATTCAATATGTTGTTTGCATCGTATACTTAAAATTTTTTTACATTTGAAATTTATTTCGCATTTGACATTTAGCATTCGGAATCTGAATTTTTTTTCTTTTTTTTTTAAACGTTATCTAATGGTTTGAATTTGTATTTTTAACTTCGCATGAAAATTTGACATAATTCGGGATCGCACATCAGAATTTGATAATTATTTAATATCTGTAGTTTGGCATTTTGCAATGAAATTTTAAAAAATTTTACATGAAATTTTTATTCCTTTCTGTTAAAATCTTCCAAGCATTTTGGCTCCAGATCTTCCCACAATCATTCTTAAAATTCAAATGTGGAGGTGGATGTAAAAATATTTTGTATTTTACTCTCAATTGGCCCAAAGAGTACTTTAAATGCCAAAAAAGTATTTCAGTATTTAAAATACATAAAATATATCATGTATTTAAAATACTGCCCAGCTCTGTTTAGGATTCGATGAGTGGATCGATCCCAAAACGGTCCTTGAGTTTTTTATTTTACGCTTGTGTTTGTTTCTGAAATTGCCCCTGCAGAAGTTTTTCGGGACGGTGCGACAAGCAGGTGGTTGCGTTGACCATCCTTCGACACTAACGTTCCTCAGTATTTATAAAATCCTTTCGACGTACAGCGTCTTGAAGCCTCCCAAGACAGGCAATTGTTCGATTTCCTCGGACAAACCTGCATCTCCCTTAGTGTCTCTCGCAGATCTCAAAGAGATCTACAACAATTCTAAAAAGTCTGCCATTGTTTCGGAAAATATCAAGGTCAAATTGGAAGAAATAATTCGACACGAAGATTGGGACTTCGAAAGTATGGGTATAGGAGAGCACGACTACAGCTTGCCGGAAGTACACAACTGCGTTTTGTATTGTTTGACAGCAGATTTAACGAAACGAATTTGCAATACCCCTCAAATGCTTGGTCTGCAAAGAAGCTCTCATAAAGCCCGAAGCGTCTGGCGTCGTTCTGCCTGAAGCTGTTTTAACACAGTGGCAACAAAGAGACGGATTGGTGCATCCTAACGCCCGTTTATACCGGTTCGTTCTCTTCCTCGAAAGTCAATTCGAAAAACATTGCGAATCTACGAATGTTTTCGAAGAGATTCTGCAAGAGGTGTACAATTATACAGGTCTCTCATACCCATGTCTCGATCACGCTCACCATATTATTCTTCAACTCATTCAGTACTTTGTTACAATGAGGATGCAGCAATACTGCACGCGTTTGAATGCTGAGAATCAAAAAATTAATCAGCTAAAAAAGAAAACGTCGAAATTTTGTAAGACGTAACCGACGTAACGGAACTTCGATTATGCAACTGTGTTGTCAAAACAATTGCAAATATAACAGCAATAAAAATATTTTCTAATTAATTATTATCGTCTTATTTTGTTCATAACCAGAACTTTGATATATGTAAATATGTTGATATTATATATCTCTCTATAATATAAAAAGATTTCGGCGCCGCCGCCGTCGCCGCCGTCGCCGCCGTGTCAAGAATCGATGGGGGGGGGGGGGGGGAGACTTGGAATAATAAGGGCTTAAGTCCATCCCGCGAGCCACAATAACCCACTAGTATATATATATATACATAATATAAACTTGATATTCAATGTTATAAGATTAGTTTTGCAATTAGATATTTCGTAATTCAAAGAAGCCTCCAAATAGGAATTTCCGTAATTTAGCGTCTACAGGATCTATAGCTAATGCCGGGCAGAGTACTACTAGCGCCACTCAGCGGCGGCATCAGCTGCGGTTCCACTAATCGCTCAGTGTGTCAGGGGCCTGACTCGAAGTAATCCATGAGCATTGTTACACGACTTATGGCATTCCTTATCCCATCTTCATTCATGTCCGCTGGAATCGTGACGCTGTGTTCGTTTGGCAGATGTACCGGAAGACGTATGACCGGATGACTCTTTTCTTGCATTTTTTTGTCGACAATACGCCAAACCGCCTCGTTTGGTCCAACATAGCGAGCTTCAATGTGATCTTTCACTTCGTCATGATCAAGGACACGTTCTTCACCATCCCCATTTTCATTGTTCGTCACTTGAATCGCAGCTGCGTCATGTCCCTTATAAACGTATTTGTACAAGTATTTCGGAGCAGTTACGTTCGTCACAACCTCCACATTAATGTGGGAGTTGAATAATTGGGATAATGTCGGACAATATGGCACGACCCAGCGATTATCGACGGCGTATCCTCCTCGACGATCGTACAGAGCTCCGGAGTCTCTTCTACGATAATGCGGGTAAGCATCGGCATCCATGGTCGTTTCTTCGCGAAATGATTTCGGAAAGCGTTTCGAGCATTTTCCATTCACCTCGCACCATGCCCCGCAAGGTCCATGGATCATGTTGCTCATAACGATTTGATGCAATTTAGGATTCGATTGGGGGTCGGGGATCTCTGCACAGATAAATCTATCAACCATTTCTGGTGTTGTCAGCTTCTGTTTTAGTGTCACCAGTAAGTGAATGTGCAGCAGCCCACGTTTTTGCGACTCGATTGTATAAACGAACGCTTCTGTTTCGCCAATGAAATTCTGTCGGGTGATGTAATCGAGTAAGTGTTTTTTCTTCATATCATGTCGGTCTGAAGGTTGTTGACCAGGAAGCAAATTTTTCCTGATTTCACGCCAATTCGGATTGCAAGTCATCGCGATGAAAAGATCGGGCTTGCCAAATTTTCGAACTATTCCCATTGCGTCTTGGTAGTGCTGCATCATATTTCGCGGTGAGCCAGTGAAGGTCGAGGGTAAGATGACAATTCTTCCGACTCTTGCGTCCGCGTCATGTGCGGTAGTGTTTAAATAATCAACCAATCCAGTGTAGGTTTCCGCAAGTATCTTTGCTTGATTGGACCTTATAAATTCTATGCGATCCTTCTCAACTTTTACATAATGGTCCACAACCCATTGTTGAAATAGACGGCGTCCTAAAAGAATAACATTGCCTTCGTCGTTTTCACGGATTGCCATTCGATGTCTTACATATGATTCTCTGGAAACACGTTTTAGATTGTTACCCGTTTGGCGTAGATCCCGATGCCAGCTTCGCGTTCCAAATGGATAAAATAATGGGTAAACCCAAGGCTCAACATTGGGATTCATCGTACTGACGAATTGTAGTTCCCTTGTGTTTTTGTCACATATGGTGATATATGATTCGGGAATTTCGCCATCCGCCGTAGTGGAGAACACAGCAGCAACTTCGTTACTTCGTTGGAAGTTAAATCGGCGGCGATCCATCCCTGGCTTCAATGTAAATAATAACTGTAACTCACTTGGAGGTTGCATGTCGGTGGATCCATTCCCTCGTTGTCGTTGAGCTTCTAACTCTTCGCCCATCATCCGATAAGATTGAGCGAAAACATTATTGTCACGCATAATGCGATCGATTGATCCCAGTAGACCGCGATCGAGGGTTGCGTTTCGACGCTGCAAAGAGTCTACTGCTTCATCGGAATCAACTATAAAGAGCTGACCGTAACTTAGTAGTTCGTTAGGAGCTGGATACAATGCTGTGTTTACTTGGTAGTAAATTTGCCCTTGTATCTTGAAGCAATACGGTCCGGGGCGTCTTCCCTCGAAATTGATCAAATTGGCGTTAAAGGACGCAAATGAAAACGAAGCATTGTAGTTTCGAATACGCTCGAAAAATGCGTTCGACTTTTCATGTGTCCCATTTAACAAAGAACCCATTTCTTCTGGCATGTCTGGTAGGCGTTCAAGATCGACTTTACCATGACTGCAACAATCATGGAACGAATTTCGCATGTTGGATACTTTTTCGCATGCGAAATGTGCGGCGTTGCAATGTGTACAACGTTCAGTCTACTCTTTATACGTCTGTGCTGTAGTACTATAAATAAAAAAATTAATATATATACATCCTTTCAACGCAACCGCGCGCATGCTTTCCAGTTAATACAATCTCTGCCCGTGGGCGTTCGGTACACACAGAGCGAAATAATATTCTTTACATGTCTCCCGTGTACCGCTACCGTCGGTGTTCACGCAAGTCCATGAGATAACAGCGCAGTTCAAACGTGTGAGAGTGTACGATACATGACGGTTTTTCAGTCTGTTTGATTTTTACCTACGCATGTGTGCATTATGCTCTCTCTATCCGACGAATAAGATACAATCTTAGATTTTAGACGGCGACGATTCCGTGCCGTCGGACGTGGACATGTACGATCTGTACTTTGCGGACGAGATGAAAAATATGAAGCCCAAAATTAAGAAGGGCAAGAAAAAGAAGCAAGCGGCGAATTCCTCGGACGACGAGGAAGAGGCTCAGCGAAAGGCCGATCTGGAATTGCTTCTACTGGACAAGGGCGACGAGGGGGGAAAGCAACATTTCAACATAAAGAAAATTGAGGAGGAAGCCACGTTGTCGAAGTCCAAGAGAAAACGTCTCAGCAAGAAGAACAAGAAAGATGAAAAGGAACCTGCGGCTCAGGACGAGTTCGAAGTCGACGTAGCGGATCCGAGATTCGCGGCACTGTACTCATCGCACCACTACAATATCGATCCCGCCGATCCTCATTACAGAAAGACCAAAGTAGGTATACATAGCGGGTTCTAAGCCAAGGGATCTACCCCGATATTTACCGACACTTTTTAGCCTAGACTCGAACCACTTAGCTCAGACTCGAACCACTTGGTGGAGGGTGGCGGGTGGGTGTCTGTGGGTGGCATTGGGTGGGTGGGTGGTGCGTGTGGGTGGTAGGTGGTGGGTGGTGGGTGGGTGTGGGTGGTGGGTGGGTTGATTTTTTTTGCAAGAATCAGCGAGCGATATGCGGTGGGTGGTGAAGAGGGGGGTGGGTGGGGGTGGACGGGTGTGGGTGGTGGGTGGGTGGTTTGGATGATTTATTTATTTTTTTCAAAGAATCGGCGAGCGTTATGCGGTGGGTGGTGAAGAGGTGGGTCGGGTGGGTGGTGGGTGGGTGGTAGAAAATTTATTTTTCGTGTGAATCGGTGAACGACATGCAGTGGGTGGTTGAAATTTTTTTTTTTTATTTTGCGTGAATCGACGAGCGGCATGCGGTGGGTGATGAGGAGGTGGGCGGTGGGAGGTGGGTGGTTGGACGGTTGAATGTTTATCTTTTTTCTCGGAATGTATCGCTCGGTGACCGTCCAAGAGCTGTCAATTATTACCTATAATATAAACATTAATAAATAAACACACCCGAGTTGAACTCGAATTTTTATCAAGCGCTTGTTTAGGCGATAATATATACAAACACTTCAAATATCTTAGACCACTTGTCACTCTTGAAATTTATTACTGCGATAAACATTTATAAACAAATTAAATTTCTACATTCACACCTTATGAATGGACAATGAGATAGACCCTTGGTCTCAAATAAACAAACATCATCGCATCGAATATCGAACGTTTAGTATCGTTGTGTGTGTGTGTGTGTGTGTGTGTGTGTGTGTGTGTGTGTGTGTGTGTGTGTGTGTGTGTGTGTGTGTGTGTGTGTGTGTGTGTGTGTGTGTGTGTGTACAATATTGAGTCTGTAGAGATATTATATCTTTTGGAGGTATAGTACCATGCTCTGTTGCCATGCTTTATTTTCGGGGCAATTCTATATGTCTAGCAGCAACTCTTAAGCGGCGGGTATCCGATGGACCCCTCGATGATGCTCAAGAGCTACAGGTCCTCCAAGCGCGAGAAACTAAGGTGAACGCCCGCCTTTCTCACGCATATGTTTACGTTACTTCTCGATATACCGGGTTGGATGTGCGAGTAGTATCGAGCTTCGATGAGGGTGTTTAAAAAAATCTTGTTACGCCTCTCTGATACCGAGTCTATCGTGATTGGTTCTTAAGGTTCTAGGAGAGGGTTGAAACATATTATCTTCGACTTTTCCAAGTCGTTCAGTATACAGTTATCCTGTCGTACTGTTCGCATCGGAAATAATTTGAGTCGTGATTTTTTCTTATGTGTCCCGTGCTGCGTATCACCTGTGAGCCAAAATGGATAAACATAAGTGTAAAAAAGTTATTGGTGTTATGGAGAGAGCATACTCTCTTCTAAACGATAAATCGCAACCTGTCGAGAGACAGCTGTGGATACGGTTTGGCAAGAAAAATGTGACGTTACTCAACAAAATATTACGTAACTGTGATGCACTAACAATTTACGATAGAATTCGAATTCAGGCAACAATTGCAAATTTAATTTCGTTGACCCGAAAATTCGAAAAAAGTGGTTCCGGTGTCGGTGTCGGTGTCGGTGGTGGTGTATCCAAGAAAGTTGAATGGACAGATGCAGAGACAGCGTTTAAGAGTCGTATAAGAACGGGAATTGTGAGCAACGTTAGCCACCGAGATGTCGGTACTTTTCTGGATGACGCACGGAAATTAATCCTTCCACGGTTAAAGAGAACTTTACGTAAAAAGGGCAATTTAAAAGTTAACGTGATTCTGCTCTGCAAGTTTCATTTAACAAAAATTGACAAAATCGTGGAGGAGAAAAAATCCTTCAACACGAAGAATGAAGCTATTTTTCCGAGCACGAATGTTCGTGAGTGGTTCGAGGAGCATGTAAAAAATAAAAATTACTGCTGAAAATCGAAGAATTCGAAGGGAAGGGGTCAGGATGGTCGTTGACTGAGATTATCAATCTTTCCATCAACATGAATAAGTACGTGCCATTGCGTGGGGGATTATCAACGTACGTCAGCCTACCTGAAGACATCAAGAAGAAGCGTGCAGTCGTGAATATTATGAACAGCGATCCGTACTGCTTCCTCTGGTCAGTAACAGCGGCCCTGTCACCACCACCTCCAAAAGGACACAGCGAGCGGATAAAATCTTATCCGCCATTTAGCGAATTATTATCGTACGAGGGAATTGAATTTCCGATGACTATAAAAAATGTGCCACGGTTTGAAAAAATGAACGATTTAGCTATTAATATCTATGCTATAGCGCATCGTAGCAAAAAAAATGAGTGACATCGAGCCGATATATTTGAGTAAGCAGAAGTCGCATCGAAAGACCATACATCTATTAATGTTAAATACCACCGATGAATGTGCTGATGATAACAAAGTGATACATCACTTTGCGTGGATTAAAAATATTTCACGGTTGGTATCTGCGCAAATATCGAAGCATAAAGGTGCAACTTTTCTTTGCGATAGATGTCTAAGTCATTTCCAGACTAAAAAATCGCTTAACAAGCATACGATCGATTGCACGTCTATTAATGAGTGTAAAATCATTCTTCCGGAACCAGAACAATCTGTGTTGACATTTAAAAATTATAAAAATAAGGCAGCCGTTCCATTCGTTATTTACGCCGATCTCGAATGCCTTTTGGTACCAATAGATACGAAGGTTGGCAATGGCGCCGCTTATCAATCTCACGTGCCTCACAGTATAGGCTATTATTTCCACTGCAATTATTCGAGTGCAATATCCGAGGACAAATCCTTTCGCGGCAAAGACTGTGTTGAATGGTTCATGAATGAACTAAAAAAAATTGCAAATGACGTAGACGCACGCCTAAGGCGAGTCTTGACTATGGAAAAACTCGATGAAGCTATGAAAAAAAAATTTCGGTCAGCGACGGTGTGTCATAATTGCGAGAAATCGTTCAGCCCTGAAAATATTAAAGTTCGAGATCATTGCCATTTTACAGGGAGATTCCGGGGGGCTGCTCATCAAGGATGTAATTTGAATTATACAAAATCGCATGTGATCCCGGTAATATTCCACAATTTATCCGGTTATGATTCACATTTTTTGATTAGAGCATTGGCTGATCAAAAATTCTTCAAACCGATATATGCAGGATTCACGATTCTCGATGTATCTAAAATATATATCTACGATTTTCATTACAATTATATGAAAAATGTATTCGGTGAAAAAGCAAAATTATTGTACACGGACACCGACAGTCTCATATATCACATCGCCGTTCCCGATATATATGAGCAGATTAAATCTGATCTACACAAATTCGATACCTCCGATTATCATCCGAATAATCCATATAACATGCCGCAAGAGAATAAGAAAGTTGTGGGTCTTATGAAGGATGAAAATAATGGACAAATAATGACCGAATTCGTTGGCCTTCGAGCGAAATTATACTCATATCGAGTTCAGGGCGATCAAACTGATAAAAAACGTGCAAAGGGCGTGAAGGCATCGACCTTAAAGACAATAACGTTCGATGACTACAAAAAATGTTTGCTCCAACATGAAGCACTGGTGAAATGTGAACGAATAATCCGTAGTCGACATCACAAAGTGCAAACGATCGCGCACGATAAATTAGCCCTAAGTTGGGATGACGATAAGCGATTGCTTCGTCGTGGATATACGGACACGCTGCCGTGGGGCTATGAACTTGATTAATTTGAGCGCAGGAGATAGAATAATTCAGTTTTTTTTTAATTGTAATTAAAAATTTTTTTAATTGTAATTAAAAACAAAATTAATTGTTATTGTAATTAAAATTAATTGTAATAGTAATTGTAATTAAAATTAATTGTAATTGTAATTAAATATTGAATTGTAATTATAAAAAGACACGCAATATATAATTGTAATAAGTTTCTAAACTACATAAAATAATTTCTATTCTACACTCTCGTCATCGTGGTGCGTCTGCTCACACGCTTTTTCGCAGTCAGCCAAATCATCCCACAGTGCTGAGTCATATCCTGTAAAAAATTTAATATAAATTAATACAAATATTTATTCAATCGAATATGTATTCAAAATTTATATATTTACCTGATTCGGCCAAGTCCGACACGTCCGAAAAATAAACTGTTTCGAGATCATCTTCGGTGCTAAATTGCTCCTCCTGCTCAAATTCCCAGAAGTTCCGGTTTCCCTCAGAGGAATCGTGGGTTCGAATCCCACACCGGGCAAAATAATTTATATAGTCGCCTCTATCGATATCTCGGTATAAAAATTATAAATCGGACTTATTGATCCAAGTGTTGTGAGAGCTATCAAAACCGAGCCATTTTACATACAGTTTATTGGATTTTTTCTTCAATATTTTCTCAACTAAATAAATATCCTGATATTTGACTGCGAGAAGCTCTTGCTCGTAAAAACCACCGGAAATTGGTCGATCCTGATAATCTTTTAGCTTGTACGTGACGGGTATAGTTTTGACAACTCGAGATATCGTAAAAATTTCGGTTATCCAATTGGGACTATAACCTTTGGCAAAAACATTTTTATATTTGCTAATTCGAACTTTCTCTCCAATTTTAAATTTAGATTTGCTCGCATAATTAATTTGCGGTTTGTTGAATATACGATTTAGTAAAGTCTTTTCATTTTTTGCGCAAACATCTTTTGGTTTCATCTTAATTGTACGGTGTATCGAGCTGTTGTACGAAGAAACCAAATCATTTAGAATATCCGTCCATTTATAACTTCCGCGAAGACTAAATTGTTTCCACATTTTATTTTTTAATGTGCGATTAAATCGTTCACAAATTGAAGCTTTTAAATTGCTAAATGTAGAGTATAAATGAATATTGTATTTCTTCATGAGAGATTGGAAATTCGAATTGTGAAACTCTCCGCCATTATCCACATGTAATTTCGATGGAACGCGACCTTGAATAAGTACCGATTTCATTGCGGCAGTGGTATCTTTACCTGTCTTACTCTTCATTGGTACAACCCAAGCAAATTTTGAAAATATATCAATTATGGTGAGCAGATACTTGTAATTATTATTTTTACTTGCGTAAGCTGACATATCAACAAGATCAGCTTGCCAAGTTTCATCGAGACCACGAATATCGACATGACGACGAGGATAATTACGTCGAGCTGATTTATGCAGTTCCTCTACGAGCTCTTTCTTGTGCACGCTCATTTTTTAAAACGGTTAGTCTAGAATCCAAATCGGAAATGGCATTAGAATTTCGAGTAGCCAAGTCTTGTACTGTTTTAAAATCGACGTTTAGAGTTTTAATAATATTCTGTATCGTCGCTTCAAGACCTTGAACCAATAGAAGACTACTATCATTCATTTCTTTTCGTAAAAGTTTGACGGTGTTATGTATTTTGCGGTGTACGATGTTTAACGTTGCGGCATCACTCTGCTGTTCCGGATTGGCAACGTTGCAGAGTCGTTTGTTCTCCAAATCGTAATGGCCGTCCGCAGTCAGCTTAAATCGAACACCTGGATTGCCTGGTGGACCACGATTTTTTACAGCCGCACTCTTATCCAGCTGTCGTCCGAACACATCGACACTCATCTTGCGAATGATCGAAATCACGATAATCGATGGATTAATATATGATTTGAGCCTCTCGTAATTCCTCAATAATAGACGTAATTTCATTCCCATGAGATGAGTTGCCGGCTGCTTGAGATGCTAGGAGCAGACGAAGGCGATTCACCAATTCATTGGGATCATCCCAGTAAACATAATCCATCTGAATATTTGTTTTTGCCACCTTGTACTTCGGCATACCTTTTCCAGTTCGCTTAGGATTGGGGATAAACGATTTTGGAATATAATAATCGAACTTGAAACTCTTACTCGTACGGATCGCTTCATCAGCTTTATAAAACTTTTTATGAGCATTTGTTTGAAGTACAATGGTTTTCCAAATCACTGTTGTTCATATTAGCCTCATCGGGCTCCTTTTTGAACAATAATTCGATGAGCCCGATAGTTTTATCATACCTCGCGTCACCGACATTTATAGAAGACTTTTTAAATTCTATCGGTGTATCACCGATCATAAACTTGTCGTTGGCAAGCCTTCGTACGCCATACGAATAATCTAAGGTAGTTTTGTTATCCGATCGTCACAATGCAAGATACTCGTTTATCAAATCGTCTTCCTCAACACCTGACTTCACCACGGTTTCATCGCCGATATTATCATCATCAACATCATCAGCAACCGATTTAAAAGAAGAATTCGTGTCATCATCCTCGTCGTCGCCGTCGCTGCCATCATCATCGTCCTCATCGTCTTTGTTTTTTACTTTGCTATTACTCGATTCCCCAAAATCTTCTCGGTTAATTTTTTTCATTTCATCTTTAATTTCATCTTTCATTTTCTCCCTGATCTCATTCTTCACTAGTGTTTTATCATGATTGTCGGCTGTATCAGACGAACGCACTATTTTTTTTAATGGCTCCACTATTGGTTTGAAGGCGACTTGCATTGCCTGTTCATTGGCCTCTCGACCTGACTTTAACATTTTATGTTTTCTACGAATTGCATCGCTGGCTTTAACGATTTGACGCAAAACGTCTTTTTCTTTGGATATTTTTTCGGTCTTCATGCTGTCGGAGCTGAGTCACGAATGCTACTGCCTCTCATTCGTCTAGTTAGGGAATATTTATGCCATGTTCATGCATGCAAAACAGTCAAATCCTTTCCGATATCTCCCCTCATCAAGATCGCTATCCTTATCAATCAAAATAAATCCATACTTATCGATCCAACAGGCTGAGCACAAGTTTTTGAATTCGGTGTAAGTCATATCGGTATTCACGTGATCATTGTATACGTGCTTGAGATTCATATCATCCTGCTTAAATAGTACTAGCAGATTGGCATTGTCACGCACGAGATGCTTCGGAATACGTGCATATGTCTGACAGAGGTAGAATGAATCGACGTGTTCGTGCCTTCCCATTGAGAAATACGCTCGAATATTATCCTGTTTCTCACAGGCTACATCATCGAAAATGAATATCGAGTTTGGTCTAGCTTCGTTTGGTGGCACCACTTGTTCATTCTCATTAAATGGAAAATATTCAACACCGTTAACAGGCTCCAGTAATTTCTCTAGTAACTTATATTTTGGTTGTTTGAGAGATTTAGAGTATATGTAAATGTTTTCGAATCGTAATCCATGGGGATGAGTTATGAGTGTAAGCAGCGCGTTAGTTTTACCGCAGTTCGACGGTCCACAGAACATTGCTCGAACGGTATTCGGTAATAAATTACCATGACGTTTCTCAATCCTCTCCTGCTGCGCAAACTGATCAAAATTTATCACGGGCAAATCCGTGGATTGTGTCTTGAACCTCATCTTGACGAAGACTAACGAAACATCGTATAAATATGAGAGTTATAAGTAATTTTTCTCAGTAGCTCATGAGGCTTTTTGTGGATATGAGTGTGCAGAGTCGCGCCAAAAAGCGCGGTAAGGGCTTGGTTAATAGCATCATTAACAATCTTCCCGTTGAATTGCATCTGCCCGGTTATCAGTACTGTGGACCTGGTACGAATCTGACGAAGCGTCTCGCGCGCGGCGATCCCGGTATTAATCCGCTCGACGCAGCCTGTAAGGAGCACGATATTGCTTACTCGAAAAATCGAGAGGACATTTCCGCTCGGAACGCAGCTGACAAAGTTTTGGCTGAGAAAGCTTGGAAGCGTGTATCCGCTAACGACGCCAAAATTGGTGAGAAGGCAGCGGCGTTGAGTGTAACAGCCATAATGAGAGCTAAAAGAAAATTGGCTTAAATCAGCTCAAACTTCATGTAAGACGGAGGAGGTTTCCTAAGAAATGAATAAACACGATATATACTATATAAAATATATTTTTATTTTTCCACCAACACCCAAAAATTTTTTTACAGTATTAAAAAATTAAGCAAAATAATACATATTTATATATATATATATATATGGTTATAGTATATATATAACGAAGCCCCTCCAACTCGAGATCAAAGATTGTTCGTTGTGAAACAGTTCATCGTCACCATCACTGTCGAAAATTGTCACAAATATAGCAGCTTGAAGAATTCGATGCTGCTGCTGCTGCTGCCAATTCAATGCTCGGATCGTCTGCATGAATCTCATCCTCATCATCGGTTCACAGGCTTTTGAATTCGACACTGTTATATCTTCCACCGTAATAGTTCATGTAGAGTTCTCCAGCCTGTGCAGCGTCCACAATTTTTTGAAATTGTTCTTTATCCGCGTCGAGAGCTTTCACAAGTCTGGCAGGAAGGAATGTGGCGAATTCGTTGCCCACTTCGACGACGATTCTCTTGCCGTATTTCGTTTCTACGAATTTGATGTGAGTGATTGGATGGTCCAGCTGCACCTCCCAGTCTTTCAGCTTCCTCGTTGGAAGGAATTCCGCCATCTTGCCCACCGCGTTGATTGCAGAGAAATCCATTTTCCGTTGATACGTGGACCCTCGGTGATATGCGAAGCCTCGAAATTTCTTGCGCGAAGAGATGCATGTCTTCTCTTGTACGAATCAAACTTTTAACTTCTTCGATGTGTTCAAAAAGCAGTCGGATACGTTCTTTGAGCTCCACACGTCTGTCCTGCATTACGTTCTGGTTTGATCTGAGTAAAACTTGCAGCATCCGATTTTTTCAAGCTTGAACCCCTCCCATAATCCCCCACCAATTTTTGGTCTTAACCCCTCCCCAAATCCCGACAGCCTCATCGATAAGTTCCGCCTTTTATTCTTTAACAAACTTTGTTATTTTTTTCGTCATCAACACTTTGACACCCTCTTATTATCTTTGCATTCATCGCAGCTTTCCATATACACTTTTCACATTCTCGACGACGAGGTGCTGGTCCATCGATATGCGTTCGCATATCAGGCGTATTCCAATGCTCCATACAGGGCAAGTACGAAGCTAGTTCAACATCCGCATGGAGATGCGCGGGCAGCCGATCCCATAGATGATGAATTTGCTTGCTCCAATGCCGCAAAAGCTGAGGTTTCGTGATATTTTTCAGCTCAGCCTTCGTTAATTCCCACGGATTTTTAATATTATGAACCGCGAGTACACCATCGATTGAATTCATCTTGCCTTCGAGTTAAGAAATGAGCTCCACGTCTCACGACTCTCGAGTCTTATACACTCAATATTATAAACACACCACGATATAAAGCGTTGAATATTCGGTGCGACGATGTTTGTTTACTTAAACCCTCCCGCTATAAGAAATTTTGAGGACAAGGGTCTGACTCATCGATGAGTGTATCGATTTAAGAAATGAGCTCCACGTCTC
Organism: Exephanes ischioxanthus; assembly: GCA_958510785.1. Lineage (NCBI taxonomy): Eukaryota > Metazoa > Arthropoda > Insecta > Hymenoptera > Ichneumonidae > Exephanes > Exephanes ischioxanthus. Next base: position 19,416,056 of record OY294016.1, on the reverse strand, counting down.
ACGACGAACAAGGGCCTGACTCATTATCCATTCATTGGGTATAACTGTTCTATTCATCATTTGTTTATAAATGTTTATCGCAGTAATAAATTTCAAGAGTGACAAGTGGTCTAAGATATTTGAAGTGTTTGTATATATTATCGCCTAAACAAGCGCTTGATAAAAATTCGAGTTCAACTCGGGTGTGTTTATTTATTAATGTTTATATTATAGGTAATAATTGACAGCTCTTGGAGGGTCACCGAGCGATACATTCCGAGAAAAAAGATAAACATTCAACCGTCCAACCACCCACCTCCCACCGCCCACCTCCTCATCACCCACCGCATGCCGCTCGTCGTTTCACGCAAAATAAAAAAATTAAATTTCAACCACCCCACCACCCACCACCCACCGCCACCCACTGCATGTCGTTCACCGATTCACACGAAAAATAAATTTTCTACTACCCACCCACCCACCACCCACCCGACCCACCTCTTCACCACCCACCGCATATCGCTCGCCGATTCTTTGAAAAAAAAATCAACCCACCCACCACCCACACCCACCCACCACCTACCACCCACACGCACCACCCACCCACCCACCGCCACCCACAGACACCCACCCGCCACCCTCCACCAAGTGGTTCGAGTCTGAGCTAAGTGGTTCGAGTCTAGGCTAAAAAGTGTCGGTAAATGTCGGGGTAGATCCCTTGGCTTAGAACCCGCTATGTATACCTACTGACCAAGGGAACGGAAGCTCTCGTGAAGGAAAAACTGAAACGACGAGCGGATTCGAACGTTAAAGAGGTATACATTTTCTTAACACTTTCACACCCTGCGAAGTAAAATTTGGTACGATACTCGTGCGTAAAACTTTTTCTTAAGGTGAAGTGAAAGTCACGTGACGGGGCCATGAGCGTGAGAGAGATAGTTGCAATTTTCAAATTAACTTCATTCAATCGTGCTTTTTTTTTTTTAGAAAAATATGAATTCGGGCCGGATGCGAAATTATCGTGTGCATCCGGCTCGAATTTGCTTTTTCGTAAATTTGCAACAAGCCTATTTTCCCGTATATTTGCAACCATTCTAATTTGTGGTATCACCGGTACTATATCCTCTGGACGTTTTTTTTATTTTTCACGTCGAAGTCTCTGATTTTCGGCATTTCTTTCTAATCTGGCACGCTTAACTGCTTCTTCTTCTGCAGGCGTCCGATTCGCTTTTCGTCTTCTCATGATGCACTTTGATTTTGAATACTTGAGGTTCACTTCATTTGCATCAAAGTAAAATTCAATATTATTTATTGAATACAATTTTTCCGTATAGATGCAAATAAAAAACCGTGAAAAAATGTTGGTTTTATTGAGACATATTTAAACAAAGGTCCTCTGTACAATGCAAATATTATGAACAAATACAACTACTAAATGCAACTTCAACAGTTAATATATTAAGAATTATTTTTAAAACGTGGTGTCTTTGGAGAACGTAAATATGAACTTATAATAGTTTCCACACGTGTTTCAATTATTAATTATGAGTGTTTTTATTACAGGAGGATATTAAGTCCTTGTTCAATCGCTATACATTGTCACTGCCACCATTATTATCATCAACATATTTGTTATCATGTCAAATACAAAATCAATCAAATCCAATCAATCGAGATAAATCAAAATCCAAAGTATACTCTTTTTCCTCATCACCATCGACTTCTTCAAACAATTCTTCGTAGCCTTTTCGAAATCTGTAATGCGTAAAAAAATGTGTTTCAGCAATTATCACTTACAATCCAATTAAAGTTGAAGGAATTTTATTCGCACAGTAAACGGTAATAACACACAAGAAAAGGTGAAAATTGAAATTTTCATATCGCTTCCTTATAAAAGTTGAAAATTGAAATGTTCATATGGCTTTCTTATAATGTTCCTTTATTCGCAAAGCTTCATCTATGAGAAAGCATTTTCTATATTTATGGCTTTCTCATAGAGAAAACCATATGCACATTTCAATTTTCAACTTTTATAAGGAATCGCTATGACAATTTCAATTTTCACTTTTTTTCGACGTCAACGTCGTATTTTACTTTTATGCAAAAGTACTGATCGATTCAGGTTCGGCGAGAAAAATACACCAACGTCGCGCTTCACTTTGTCGGATCTGTGATACTCGCGAAAACACATGAAATTATGTGGTCTGAATTATTTGTCGTGCTTTCGATTTTTACTCAATAAATGCAAATGGTACCTCTTTATCTAGCTTTTTCAACCTCGTCACATAAAGCTTATAAAACATGATAAAGACCTGAGTTTTCCGCGATGCCATCGAGAAGCAAATCGTTGTTTGACAAAACGCAACATCACTCATTTTGGCTATATTAGTTACAAAAATTCCGGAAAAAGTTTGTTCTTTAATCATCGCTCAGGGACTACATTTAAGCTATTTTTGCCACTAATCACGAAACCGCAACTTATTTTAGTCTTAACTTAATATTTGATATGAAAACTTGCGTCAGAAAGAAAATACTATTTTTTCATAAAAATGCAAAAATGCAAAATTTCATAAAATTTTAACGGTTTGATGGATCCTCGCCAAATTAAATAGGGATCATTGGTCGGTAATAGTTTCTTTGTGTACAACTTTTTGGCCCAATTGTTAAAAAATTGTAAGATCTAGGGTGTGCACAGAGTTTTTCAGCAAACTTAAAAATCACGTAAAATTTTTATGAGTGAAAGCATTTTGATAAAAATGTAACCAATCATTGAGGACTCACCCCTACCTACCTCATAAATTTCAGCTTGATAGGTCAAGCCGTTCCTAAGTTATAAGAGTTTTTCAATTTATATCGGGTCTGAGACACTCACACACAAATCCGGACATTTTTTCTAAATATGATTCTCCGATGTTTTGGAACATCCGGAACACATTTTTATTAAAATCTCGATAAAAAATGTTTTCATGAAACTGTTACGTCCTGTGAATTTTCGACCAAATTCACTGACGCAACTAAGAAAATTCAGTAAAACTCTAATAAATAATAGTCACAGGAGAATCTTAGAGAATTATAAAAAACCAAATATTTATCGAGAATTAATTATGTTGCCAATAATTAACTGTGCGTCAGCCGACACTGAATGATTCGATTCAGTGATTGGCATAGCAACAAGTCACGTAACGAAAAAATATCGAAAGGGAATATTCGGGTTGCTGGAGAGGTGTCATCGGTAGCGAGCATACCTTAGGCTACCCGAAGAACCCATTGTCTCAATTAGAACGGAAACGGCAATCCGAATCTTTAGCTATACGCGTCGGGAGACGGAGCCTTATCTCTCCAACACATAGAGCGGAGGGATACACATACGCACACAGCGGTGCGGCCAGAGAATCCGTGTGACTGTCTCGAAGCGAGTGATTAAAAGAATCACCGTCGGCGCTTACGAGTGCAGCACCTCTCGGGGCATAATTGTTCAAATTAGTATTCAAAATATCTTCAATTATTGGAAATAGAAACAACGTTAAAATGAAATAAACATGGAAATTGGTCGGAAATTAATAAATGAAGTAATTAACCAATAAAATCACGAGTGAAATATAAATTGGGTCAAATCGTTAACATAAAATTGTTATAAAAATTAAGGAATATATATTATCAATTATTGTAATCATCAGGGAAATTAATTAATATTTTACAATCATGTTTTTATTATCCGTAGAATAGTAAAATAAAATAGTCAATAGCAGGGAATTAGTTATTAGCATCTGGGGAAAATATTTAGAGACATCATTGTTAATTTAAGTGAAGTTAAATAATTATCCGTTAAAAATTCGGAATTTATAGAGAATATTTATAACAATTTTATAAATCAGGATTATAACTTTTGATAGGAGAATCGTAGAAACTTCGTTCAAATTTGTAAATTCTTATTATTTAAATTGAAATTCATCGGAGTAATTTGTTTATTTGGGAATCGACTGTAAAAACCAGAATTTTGTAATTATTAAAATAAGCTGCGGAAGACGCCAAAACCGATCGATATTGACCATAGAAGGGGGCAGCTGATGCAACGGACAACCTGGTCGCGCGCGTGCCCCCCCGATCAAAACAATAAAAGAGGCACCTCCGAGGGCGGACGGTACCACTTCGCGGAACCACTTGTCACTACAATTATCAGACCACTTCGCCAGATCGTTACCACTTTATCATCTTCGTTGAAAAATAACTATTGTCTAAAAGTCATTGACTTCTCGCGAAATATTGTATCAACACAGTTAAAATTTAATACAGTTTCGGAGTCTGAATTTTCCAAATAACAATCAAATAAATATTCCAAATTATTATCAACTAAATAAATCGGAGTTCAACGATAAATTATTTCATCACCTTCATTATACAACATCATCAACATTCATCCATCGTTCTCAACATCCATTGTTGATTCCACGAATTTTATCTGAAGGAAGGAAGGAAGGAAGAATTTCAAGATCGGAATCAACATCTTTCATCCATTTTAATCGTCTCGACTCATTTTCGTCTGTCATTCATTGACAATAATCGTAAGTCATCGAATCATCTAAATTCAAATAATTCCGCCTTTTATCTTCGAAACATTATTTTATTTTGATTCTTCCTTCGAGCAATAATTACCTATTTTAAAATCATTCAAAAACAAATTAATAATCGATCGGAGTTTTGCTAAATTAAAATGTCGATAATTGAGAAATTGGAAACCGAGGTTTGCGATCTTTCTTAAAGAGGACCAGGGTATAGAGTAATGAACTCGACGTTTGGTGATAAGGCTAGCCTTCACCCAGTGGCGGCCATCATTGCCGGACTGTGAGGGATCTTATTACATAGCCTTGCTACGGTATGTCAGGGCCACGCGGAGTGCTGTATCGGTTCAACGTAGTAAATACCGTAGTGCGCATCGAGTAGAATTCAATACGAGCCATAGTAAACACCATATGGTATTCTTCGAGTTATATATTTTCGGCATGCATTCTCAGCCCATCCCTGAATAAATTTCCGAAAGCTTAGATTCAAAAGGGCGCAGTTCTGATAAAGCGTCACATGAGATAAACGTGTAATAGGGAGAGAAATCTCCTTGACCGTAGATGCAGGAAAAAGCTGATCAGGACGTAACAAAACCAAAGCTTCCTCTATGAGAAAACAAAAATTATTTTTTCTTCTTTATATCCGGAAAAAAGCTCGCATCGCAAACCAATGTTGCCCACTTTTCATTTAGCTACCAGTCTTATACCGTTGCATACATTTCCTTTTTGACGTTTACATTCCCAATAAGCATGATACTGTGAGGGAGAAGAAGCGAATACCAGTCAGTAGATAATACCAGCGCTGGTGTTGCAGTGGCTACCCTGTCAGAAGTCATCAAAGATGCGAAATTTCGCATCCTTGGTTTGGGCCGCATGCTTAAGGATGATTCAAGGATGGTTCGAGGATTCATAATGTTTCCGGTGTTAGAGGACTCACGGGTGCTTCAAGGCAGATACAGGTGTGATTCAAGGATCGTTTCTTTTCGATTCCTAGAACATTGAATTCGTAGTTGACCAAGGATGGTTCGTGGATTATTTTTTGATTCTTAAATCATTGAATCATTAGGCGATGCAAGGACGATACAAGGATGATACGAGGGTCTCAGAATTTTTTCCCCGAACAGATCATGGTTTATAAATTGGACTGAATAAAGAAAATATATTTAAATTATGCGATAAAAATTAAGTTGCCATCGATAGGCTTAGGGTACATTGGTTCGGTATAAGAACTTATGTGAACCGATCGATATCAAAAATAGATGATTTCACACCGTGAAGTGTACACTGTACAGCCGTCGTAAGTCTACCTTATAAGCTAATCCGGTGACTGTTTCGCTTTCGAGAAACTCTGAGGTCATAAGCCATCTAGCGGCAGTAACAACACACTCGGGTGAGGTATTGCGCACGGTCGGTCTGCGTGTAGCAGGAGTTCCAACGAACTCACTAGATGTCTTACGAGCTCGACGTTTCTCGAAAACGAAACAGTCACCGAGTAGCTTATAAGGCAGACGCACGACGGCTGTACAGTGTACACTTCTCGGTGTGAAACCATTCTATTTTTTGAAACTCGATCGGTTCCCATAAGTTCTTATACCGAACCGTTCTTCTCTAAGACTATCGATAGCAAATTAATTTTTATTGGAAACGTTTATATATTATTTTTTAATATTCAGTCAGATTTTATAAATCATGATCGGTTCATGGTTGGTTTGAGGTCTGTCACTCGACCACAGTTACTTTGTGGAGCTCGAATGATCCTTGAATCATCCTTGGGAAATCGTTGCTTACGGATCAAGGAAAAAATTTCGGAGCCTCGAATCAACCCGGAATGATCCTTCAGAAATCATTATTTGGCGATCTGGGAAAAGCTCTCAGATCCACGAAACATCCTTGGTCTCCTACGGATTCAATGTTTTAGAACGCATCCAAGCATTTTTTTCCCTTTCAATAAAGGTAACTCACGGGTGATACAACAGCGATTCGTAGATTTTTTTTTTTAATTGCATCCTCGAACAATCTTTGAATCATCCTTAAACATGTGGCCCAAACCAAGGATGCGATCCTTGAATCAGCCTCGAATTATCCTTGTGACTTCTGATAGGGTACAGTGTTGGTCTCATGTAGTCGGTAACGGTAGGTTTAAATTTCATTACCGTAATAAATAAAATGTTGTTTTCATAAATAACATCTTATTTTTCCCCTTCTCCCACATATCACACTCATGCAGGAGTGTGATATGTGTTGTAGGTCACGTCGCGTTGTTTAACTAAAATTGCGCCTGTGACCAGGAATAAACCGCATAAATAGCCACATTGGGCATAGGTTTACGGTTATGTCCTTGTAGTCTAGGAGAATTTGTGTCATATATGTCTTTCATTGCCAACCAGTTTCTCACCTGTTCCACAATTGGCATTCGTACTATGTATATATAATTTATCATATTTTAGAAAACTATGAGTTTGTCCGTCCCAAGCCCGCAGTTCTAGATAAATCATTTTTGTCCAGACTTGGACAAAACTTTTTTTCTCCCGTCCAGTTTTGTTTAGTACGTGATATAACGACATATAAAAAATGTATTCAAAACCCACTTCAGAGCAAAAAATATAATTATTTGGCCAAACCATTTTGCACATTGTGAGTGCATGAAGCGGACAAGCGATCACACTCGCCAGTAATTTAACAATGAAGAAAATATGTGTCGGGCTTTAATCGAATTTTAATAATTCAGCCACGCACGAGGGTCAGATATCGGTTATGTTTAAGACGAAGTGAAACACGTTCTTCGTGTGTTTCTCTCGCTTCACCGAAACCACTACTGATGCAATCTCTCTCGCACTCACAGGGGTTTCACTTCACCTTAAGGGGATGCTGAACCCGTTTTTAAATACTTATTTACCTTACTTACCGACGGATTTACACAGTTTCTTACTTTCAGTTTAGAATTGTTAATATGCTACGCATATGTTTTAGATCGTGTAAGATTATAATATTGATATAAACGCTTCAATGTACGGTCGAATTTTGATTAACAAAACGGACGATGATTAACATGCTATTTGGATGGGTGACCAATCGGACGTTGGCTGGCGCGTGCAAACTGTGGCCAGGTTAGGTTGCTTCCGATCGGTACTGGGAGTCCAATTAAATTGTTTGAAGAAGAAGAAGGATGGGTGTCGCCTTGCCGTACACTAACTGGCGCATTCGAACCGTTGAGTGGAAGGTTGAATTCTGAGGATTGGTGTTCGTACTCGAAGTATCGAATACGAACATCAAGACTCAGTTGGAATGGCCATCTACAGATACATCGGCGCAGGTTCGTGCATTTGCGATAACTGTATTACATTTGTATCGTATGGAGGGGGCAACAGCAGCTGTAGCCGTAAACGTTACAAGCAAGGAAAATTATTTAAAAAATCATAAGCATAGTGGTTAGATTCATGACCACAGTGGCTCACAGAGAGCAAAGGGTTTAAATGGAGGCTAAATACGTATGAGTGCGAGAAAGACAAAGATACAATTTTTAAACCACAATTTTTCTCGAAAACGATTCTATAAAATGAAAAACGCTTTGCGGGGTACATTGCGTGTTTAATTAACGCAGTGCACCCCGCAATTCGTTTATTTTATAAAATATCAGTTCTGTTTCATTTACTGTTCACTTCTCACAAGTAAACAGTAAGCGTAAAATGTGTAGAATATATTTTACACGAATTTCTTTTGTGTAATAGATTTTGTGATGATTGTTGGAATATTCCGCGAATTTTAGTGATATGACTTGCACTCTTGTTCCACATATGTAAGTTTTACAATATTTTATATTCTATACAAAATAGATGCTGTTAATATGTTTAGCGGCCATATTGATTTTCGGGACAATTGGTAATATTTAATTTTCTTCAATTGTTGGACTTTTCATGCTAAACTTAAGCGCAGGCCGAAGCTTTTATGGCTATTATTACAGTCCTCTAAAATTCGATTCTACGAAATCCCTTCGTTTCGTCGGTAAATTAGGAAAATCCAGCCCCTTAAGAAGAAAAGCAGCCCTTTAAGGGGAAGTGAAATATTGTAGTCGGTATTAAAAACTGTAATGAACTTTGAAAGTGTCATATTCTAAAAAAAAAGTACCGCAGCGGGCGGAAAAGTAACGTAGCGGGCGAAAAAGTAGCTACGGCAGGCCGAAATGTACTACAGTCGGCCACTTTCCATCCCCATTGCAGGCATAAAGATGTGGCCACTTTTTAGCATATAGTAGGGCAAAAAATAGCGTATGCCACTCGGGAGGAAGTGCATTTTCACCTCGTGTGAATTTCTGCCCTAGCTTCGCTCGGGCATCAAACGCACTTTCCTCCCTTGTGGCATAATATATTTCCGATGATTTAGACTATTTTAGATACGCAGATAGACACTAAAGTCTTACATTTTTTTAAAATTTAATATAACTGATTATAACACTTCTTCAATAAGGTAGTAATATTCTGCAAATTTGAAGTTAGCATGTTTTATTTTTGTTTCCTTATACAATAATAACCATGTTGAAGAAAAATAATTATAGTCTCAGATTTTAGAGTCAGAGTACTTACAATAGTCTAACACGCCGAGAAATGCTATTTTAACTGGCATGCGACTGTGAAGGTGTGCATGGTCAGATTTTTATTTTTTTGTGGAAAAAATTATTTTAAATATTCAAATTCAATTTGAGATCGATATTTTCATATTTATTAAAGAGCTGCTGGATCTTCCTGTTTTACCGGCCGAAATCGGTGATTTCTTAGTTTTCACTATTCGTCGTTACTATGCGACGGGTATGTTTCAAATATTACAGGATTCTATTAATAACATAAATCATTCGGTGTGCATTTGAATTTCGGTTGAAATCTTCCAAGAAATAAAGAAAATCGAATATTATGCAAATTATTGCGAATACCAATATGGCTGCTGAAATGTCAACAGCATCCTTTCTTAGGATATAAAAAAAAAAATTAAAAATTTTAAAAAACTCCCGACTGCAAAAACATTAGTCCTTATTTTTAAAAAAATTGTAAAACAAAAAAAGTACCAAAAAAATGGTTCATAAAAAAGTAACTTCAAAAAAGATGAAATAATTCATGTATGTAACATTTATTAATATTGTCAGTAAATAACAATACTAAAAATTAATAATAAAGAATAATTGAAAAATTAATTAATGGTGATTATATCAATTCGTTACTAATTCGCTACAGTCGGGAGACGGCTTCTGAACGACAGATTTATATAAAATATGATAATATACTGCTACCAAGTTTATTTGTGTGGATTATAGAACTGTGTTCGGATGCCGTCTCCCGACTTTAGCCAATTAGTAACGAATTGATATAATCACCATTAATTAATTTTGCAATTATTCTTTATTATTAATTTTTAGTATTGTTATTTACTGACAATATTAATAAATGTTACATACATGAATTATTTCATCTTTTTTGAAGTTACTTTTTTATGAACCATTTTTTTGGTACTTTTTTTGTTTTACAATTTTTTTAAAAATAAGGACTAATGTTTTTGCAGTCGGGAGTTTTTAAAAATTTTAAATTTTTTTTAAATTTTATTTTATCCTTTTTGAATTCTATTGTCTGTACAATTCTCCGATACTATTTTCTATGTATCTTTTTTTCCACTACAATTTTTTAGGTGTCGTTCCTGTCCAATACCATTTCTTATGCGTCATTCTTCTCTGATAAAATGTTCGATGTGTTTCTCCTCCCCGATATAATTTTCTAAATGTTGTATCTCTCCGATACAATTTTCAATGTCTCGTTCCTCTCCGATACAACATTTATAAAGTAAATGAAGAAGAATGGTACATAGAAAAATGTTTCGCAGAGGAACGACATAAAAAAAGTGAATGAAAAAGAGCGATACATAGAAAATTGTATCGCTGAAGAAACGACACATAGAAAATAGTAATGGAGAGCAATGACAAATAGCAAATTGTTTGGACAGCAACCACACATACCAAATTTTATCGGAGAAACACAACATTAGATACCTAATAATCATTTTTAAAAACACACGTGAGTAACTTTTATATACACTGTAAAAAAAGTTTGGACTTTTTACCACAACTTATTGGCCACAAACGTCCACAATTTATTATCTGTTACTTTTCCAATCGCACCATCCGGTTCTAGTTATTTTACAAACGAAAGAACAAGCTAAAAATTGTTAATGGCACGGGATATAAAAGGACAGAATTGTATATTCAAGCGGCAACAAATTGAGTTTGACACTTATTTCACAAAATTATTTTTACGAAACTTAGTATTCCGATTTTACGAAATTATTTTTTAATGTGTATATAAACAAATTAGCATAGACGCAGCGCAAAGCGTATTTGAGGTTATACTACACGTTGAGTGAATTCATCGCTCTACAGAACAGCACACAGCGGAAACATTTTTATAGCAGACGACAAAAAAATAATCGCAAAGGCAGTCGTAGATAATGGCGGCCGCCTGTCGATATACCTGAATAGGCTTCTGGCCCGTTTTTTCGAAGTTAATTATCTCTGCCATTTCACATTTATTTTCTTATTCCTTTGCTACGAACACAGTCCCACATACACAGAACTAGTGTGCCAAATTCTGTCAAGAGACATTGTGCCGTTCCGACAAACACTGGAGACAACGAAAACAACAAAATTGGGGGGCCTCAGTGAAACGCATAACTCCCGTCTTTTTGCCCTAGCGGGCAGTCGGGAGTTAAAAAATTGTAGATATCGCGTACAGCAAAGAAGAGTGCTTGCCGATTCTTTGAAACTCTCCGAATATTCCGAAATCGTTAGAAAGTTGCTCACTCAAAAGATAATCATGTATAGTGTATACTGCGTTCAATCAGTCTCAACAATCAGTATCGACTAGTGATTGGTGATCAGAGCTGATGACAACGGCATGAATGTAGTGGAGGCCACGACGCAATCTGTGCGCCAATCGTGATACTACGCGAACTATATATTCATGCACTTTCACAAACTATAATATTCGGTTCTCTTAATTCCTTCTAAGTTTTCAATCAAAAATTTGACTGCACACCGAAGGGTTTATGTCAATGATTTGACGCATATGCATAGCATATTAATAATGCTAAGTCGGAACTGAAAATAAATTCTAGTTCCGTCGGTAAAACAGGTAAAGCAGGTTAAAAAAATTTTAAAACAGCTTCAGCATCCCCTTCATATGAAGGTCGATCTCAAATTTCGGATGTGAATGGACAAACACTATATAATAGTAATAATAATATATAATGTTTGATATGACATTTCACAAAAATTTAGTCGTATATAATTGGAAGTTATACAATTTTTTAATTTTTGAAACAAAACTTCGTATATCATTTCCAACACAATTTTTTTTTGGCATGAGATATCATGTTAGGAGTAAAATAAGTTGCAGATTTGGATTCTGCAGGGAACATTTATTAGCAATGTTTGTGAAACGGCAAATGACAAAATTTTATATAGTAAATTTTCAGATCAATTGTTGACCTCTTAAATTCTATACAAAGAGCATACTTTTCTATATGAAAAAGTCGGTCAACAAATGTTCTAATATGGGAAAGTATCCGTAAAATAGTATAAAATAAGGAAACAAATTAGTTTACATTTTTTTTCATAACATTTTTTCAGTTTTCACAAAACTTCTTCTTTGGAGGATAGCGAAATATGGATTATGAAACATGGAGGAAGGTAAATCAGGATTTCTCACAGAATAAGCTTTTTTAAAAAAAATAATGGGAATAGACGAATTAATATCGATAGTCATTTCCATTTTGAAAGAAAACTTTTAGGGGTTTGCGTACAATGTTTCATTGGGTATTGTGTGTTACACCGATCCCCTAAGGGTTACGGGCTCCTTCACTTCTCTCTCTTTCCTCCTTCCTTATCCGTTGTCGCCGGTTCGATTCTTGTGTCCGGAGCTTCGTCGCGCCCCGTCAGGTGTCAGTAGTCCCGGACATACGGATATAGTCGTAGTTCGTACGTCCTATCTCCGGAGCTACGTCCCCGTCCGTTTTCCTTTCACCTGCGGGACTTCAGTCTCGGGAATCGAACCCGCGACACTTTTCCCAGTCTTTCGGTTTCCCGTACCGAGGCGCTGGTCCTTTCCTCTGGACCTACTATTATAGTGGGTTCCGAACCACTTTTACGCAGATAAAAACATCACAGAAAATTCTTGGTGCTTGCCGGGAATCGAACCCGGGCCTACTGCGTGTGAAGCGCGCGCCGATCCACTCGGCCACGCTCACCCTCGCGTACAATGTTACATGATTATGATATTAAATTTACTTTTTTGGTATGTAATATCCTATGTAATCTGCTTGTTTTTTGCAATGTGACAGGTGTGATAATTACGTGCCGTAATTTTTTAGCCAATCCTACCGCAAAAATGATGTGAACGGTAGGCTTGTCGGTGGTTAACTGTCGAAGTTGATCGTTCAAGTTCACTTTGATTTAAATTGTCGCACTATTATCACAATCACGATGCTATCATAACACTATTGTCGATGTTGTATTTAGAGCAATAATACGATTTTCTCGCCAATAAAATGTTAGTTGTGGGTGTGAATAAATATTACGTTTAGAGTGTAGGCCATTGCTATTCTGTTTTATTTCCTCATGGAGTAAGATTCATTTTCATGAAAAAAGAATTGCAATTCTGCGTGTGTATGCATAAAGTTGATTAATGCAGTATACGAATAGTAAATTCTTCTTAAACATTTATATTTTACGGTTAAAAATATCCTTAATGAGAATGATAAGTTTCGCTCGAATTTACGTATTTTATAATAAAGTAGTATAACGATAAGGTAAAGATAATTTAATCGGGCATGGTAATTTTTGCCAAGCTGTATAATTGAGCCCGTGTGAAACAAGCTGGATAAAGTTTACCCAAATGCTTTTAACGTTATATTTGAACTAATACTGTCTTCCCCACCTAACTCGGACTCGATCGGTATCAGAAACTGTAATCAAGTTTTTTCATGGCTACGGGTAGCGACGGATAAAAAAAAGTCTCATTGAAAGTGGATATCATGCCAGCCTTCGGTGAGATTTTTACTTTGACAAACCATGTGAATGCCTGCCCGGTGTAGAAAAGTTTGTTACAGTTTTTACTACGGACGAATTTTCAATTGATTGGAGGGATGGAGCGAAATATTATCGATCGATGAACTGACATATCGATTGAGCTTAATATATACACAACAATTTTCAAAAGCTGAGTTTGCGAATCGGTCGTTTGGACAATTAAAGCGCTGCAGTCGTCGCTTGGTTCACCATGTGAAAGTCACGTGACCGTGCCATGAGTGTGAGAGAGATACCGTTATTGGTGCTTGCGCTGGAGTGAGACAGATAGCGTGAGAGTGTTTCACATGGCATTATGGGATTTTTTGTCGTCGTCATCGTGAATACGACGCCATTGTTATCCGCTCCGTTTATTCGCTCGCATCGATCAAGGCATCATCACAGGACGCTAACCTCTTCGTTCAAGTGAAAAAATTGCAGTCATTTGCATCCGTTCTGTGTATTCGCGTGCATCGATCGAAATATTATCAGGACGTCAAAAAGTTAGTTCGCTTTTAAATTCGAGGTGAATTTTTGTGTGAAACGGACAGACTATAATAAGTTATCGATAGTAAAAATCTTCATAATGTCGACGCATCGCCTTTCCACGAATAAAGAAATCGAGGCATTCGCATCTGGTGTTTATGTGTAAGTACAATTTCATTTTATGTAGTATAATACACAACTTGGACTAAAACATTACAGGCACGTTGTTTCACATTTAAAAAAAATAAAAATTCCGTGTACACCATTTAAAAAATTATTTATTGTATATATTATTGTGATTATTTGTACATATTTTATTTATTTTATATATTATTATTTTTTATTTATAAAAAAATATTAATAATACTGTAACAACGATCCTCTCTGCCGTCATCTATTCCACCTTCCTTTTTCTTCCGACCACTGTGCTACTGCAGCTGCCGCCGATATCTCTCCACCCGCCGCCGCCGCTTGACGCATAGCCATGGGTCCCGTCCTTTCTTAGAAGACCCCGAACGCATACCCCTTATCGTCCCCTAAAATACACAATCCTAGGCTCGACCACTGCATTCCTCTTTCTGACGACTGACCACCTTCCAGGAATCCGAAACATCTGCCTTTTCCAGTATTTTCCGACTCCCAAATTCCTTCCCCACTATCTAAGCTTTCCCACGGGATAGATCTATAAGTACTACCCTCCACCTAGGCTAGTCAGTCAGTAAGTCACCGAAACTCCGCGCGACACTGTTACGCTGCCGGTTTTTGTACTTATAATAAAACGTCTTGAACAGTTCGACAAAGTGTTTACCGAGTCTTTCCCGTCCTACAACCGCGTTCTGTAGCAGAGTCGACTACTCGCCCAATTGAAAAGACAATAAAGATTCCTCGCGACATCACAACTGGTGCTAAGTGTGGGGTAGTCTACTCAACATTGCTGGGAACATAGGACCGATCGACGACATGAAGAATCTGAAAGAGACGAAGAAATCCAACGCTGGATCCACGAAACGAATCGGTGAGTAATAATTTATTTACTCATTACCGCGAACCCATAATTATCGCGACCGATTCGGAAACTGACTCCGTGGTGACCAGCGACATGTCATTAACAAACGTAAATGCGACGCTCAAGAACGCAATGGGCAAAGTATTCGAACGAGCAAGCGGATCGGAAGAGAATACCCAACAAACACGACAACGATCAACAGCCACGAGTGAAGCGTCCGACGACGCGTACGAGGAATTATCGCCGAAAGAAGCGATCGAACTTATCAAAGAATTTGACGGAAAGGGTATCGGTGTAGAATCGTTCATCACCTCAATTGAAGATGTAAGATCTTTAGTAGTGCGATCGGATTACCTCAGAAGGCTAATAATCGCGAAAAGAATTGTGGGCGACGCCGCTCGTGAACTCCAGGAGTACGAAATCGACACATACGATAAACTGTACGAGGGTCTCCGAATACTTTTTGGGAATCTGCAGCCTGTCGGTGTATGGCGGGACAAACGCGCGCGAATGTTCCAAGGGAAAGCGGAATCAGTTTCAAAATTCACGAATCGTTTTCTTGAAGTGCAAAATCAAGTCTTGGCTGTGCTCGCTAACTCTACTGTACATGAAGTAAAACGACGATTTATTATTGAGTACGAACGCGAGCAAGGCCTCGAACAATATTTGCTGGGACTCCGTAAAGAAATATCATCCGAGGTTCGGTCGCAGAGGCCCGAAAATATTCGCGCAGCCATTGCCAGTGCACAAGCCGCAGAAGCTTACGACTATACCCGCGAAATGATGACCCGGAACCTCAACATCAGTGAACGTAACGCCGCCTCACACCACCGTCCATCACATTCTTCACATTCTTCAAGACACAACAAATCTGTACTTATTGTCTGAGGGTCGGACACCTCGAAGAAGTATGTCGTAAGAATATCCGCCACTCAAAAGAATTTGAATGCCCCAGCACAATCGTCGGGTTTTCAGGACCGCCGATCTCTACCGCGTCCGCCAGACCGTGTGAATCATGTACCGAGGGAAACGGACGAAACCGAGAGTCCGGAGGCACCCCTGAAGTTAACGCAATTGGATCCACCAAGCGAGTCGTCAAGCTTCCAATGCCACACATTCGAGGAACGGGAAGATTTCTATTAGATACAGGATCGGCCATTAGTCTCATTAAGAGAGGAATATTGAAAGGGACATCTCTCGTAGATAAAAATGTTAACACGGAATTTCGGATGGGCAACGACCTGCACAGATCATTATTCGTTACCCAACAAGAATATGAGGGAAAGAAACACATTTTTCACGTAGTCCCAGATAACTTTCCTCTCGAGGAGGACGGACTAATTGGCATACCATTCATGACGAAGTATCAAACTCACATCGGCATCGGACCACAAAACTTTTTGGAATTCGACGGAAAGCGACTGGACTTTGAACCACACGAGTTAACGGTACCCGCAAGAACCATTTACTGGATCACAACTCGGACAAATGTTGCGAATGGGCCAGCTGTAACAACCGAGGACAATTCTGAATTCGTTGTACCCTGCGTCTACGAAGCAAAAAACTACAGAGCCCGAGTGCCTGTTATAAACGACTCGGAAGAACCAGAGACGGTTATGATAGACCTGCTGTGCGGGACGCCACTCGAAGAAGTTACCCTTTTACCGCAGGAGGAGCGCCAAGACGCAGCGACGGGTGCAGCAGCGATCTATCACATTATGAAGGAAAATTCTGCAGAGCGAGTCCGCGCTCTGAAAGAAAATGTACGGCTGGGACACGTGCCTCCAGAGCTAGCGGAACAGGTATGGGATATTGTTTCGTCTTACCCCGACGTGTTTGCGCTACCTGGCGACCCCCTGCCCGGTACAAAAGCCGTTAAGCACCGCATTATTACGAACGATGACGTTCTAGTAAACGTCAAGCAATACAGATATCCTCCGGCACATAAGGAAGAAATCGATCGACAAGTCAACGAGATGCTGCAGAAAAAATTGATCGAAGCAAGTGACTCCCCGTACAATTCACCACTCTGGGTTGTACCAAAAAAATCAGATGCATCGGGAAAAAAGAAATGGCGTATCGTGATCGACTTTAGGAAATTAAACGAGAAGACTGCTCATGACGCGTATCCTTTACCATGCATCGACGAAATTTTGGACCAACTAGGAAAAGCGAAATATTTTTCAGCATTCGACCTTGCTTCAGGCTTTCATCAGATACTAATGGACGAACGAGATAAACATAAAACAGCATTTTCTACACCCTCCGGACACTACCACTACAACCGGATGCCATTTAGATTAAAGAATGCGCCACCAACCTTCCAACGCATGATGAATAACGCGTTACGTGGACTTATTGGAAATTCCTGTTTTGTGTACCTCGACGATATAATTATTTACGGTAACACGCTAGAGGAACATAATAAAAAGCTGATAGACGTGTTAAACCGCTTACGGGAATCAGATCTGAAGTTACAACCGGACAAATGCGAATTTCTCCGTCCAGAATTAGAATTTTTGGGCCATGTCATATCCGAAGCGGGAGTAAAACCAAATCCGAAGAAGATTGAAGCTGTAAAGAATTTTCCGGCGCCACGCGATCCCAAACAAATAAAACAGTTTCTTGGGTTAGCCGGTTACTACCGCAAGTTCATCAAAGACTTCAGCAAGACGGCAAAGCCACTCACCGAACTTTTGAAGAAGGACGTTGCCTGGTCATGGACAGAAAAGCAGGAACAGTCCTTTAATTTATTGCGCACGGCCCTCACTACGGCGCCAGTGCTACAATATCCGGATTTCACCCAGCCTATTGTTTTGACCACCGACGCAAGCAATCACGCAGTGGGCGCTGTACTGTCCCAGGGACCGATCGGGAAGGATCGGCCAGTGGCTTACGCCTCCCGGACGCTTAATAAAGCCGAGCAACGGTATTCGACTACCGAACGAGAAATGCTGGCGATAACATGGGCTACGAAACATTTTCGACAGTACTTGTACGGAAAACATTTCCAAATCGTCACCGATCATAAGCCTTTAATTTGGATCTTGAAGGCCACCGACCCACCGACCAATAGCCGCCTAATGAGGCTCAGGATGAAAGTAGAAGAGTACGAGTATGAGTGTTTGTACAAAAAGGGCACATTGAACACCAACGCCGACGCCCTCTCGAGGATTTATGCTGTGACAACCCGAGGTCAGCAGCGAGCGGCAGGCTCAGCACAAATAATGGAACACACCACCGACGAACAGGAAAGTAACGACAATAAGAGAACAGACAAAGAATCAGCTGAGGAGGCACCATTATACATGGAATTTGAACTCACTGACAAAATTCCTTATGTCTCCGAAATTAGCGAACAAATCGCTCCAAAAAATGTGTTGACCTTAAAAATTGCCGACGTGTCAACAGAAGATAAGGACGCGCTGTACATTGACTTTCCCGAGGAAGAAATTGTTTGGTTCAACCAACTTGCAGATACACTAATGGAAGTTACCGAACCAACAAAGATCTTTCTAGGATGCAAACACCTGACCATTCACCCAACAGTGAAAGCACGAATAAAACAGATGATAAATTTCATTTGGTCGAAGAAAGCAACACGATCCGCACTGTACCTTTATGACTCGGAGCCTCACGAGGCAGGTACAGAAGAAGAAAAGAACGAAATCATCAGGCAGCATCACGGCACGAAGGCCACTGGACATTTTGGCGTAGCTAAGACCCTTGATCGCATAAGAGCAGTCGCTACCTGGCCAAATATGCAACGGGACATTGTTGTACCCCGGCTGGCATGGTAAGATATTATTTCGGGACACCGGTTGCGAGATAATCAAGGTACGCAACGGCACGCGTCGAGCGTACATCGAGCGTCGAGCGCGTCACCGGACACCGCTGACGCAGCACTTAGGCCACCGCGAGTGACTCGGTAACTGGAGCATCGGCTCGGGTACCGAGGCAATCATTACAAAAAGATATTGCGAAATATAAAATATGCTCCAAATCTCGCCCGCAGAAAAGCGAGGATTTGGAAAGATATCTGTTTATAAGAATAAAGTAAACCATAAACTTGCGCTAGATATTAAGCTGACATACGTGCTCTCGATGAGTATATAGAGGATCGAGAGCAGGTACTCGGCAGTCTGATCAGAACTCAGGATACGGTACGGTTGATTACACAACATTATATTTCATAACCGAGATAAATGAGATTAGCGAGTGGCTCGCTACGGGGTGTACCGAGATTGGTAAATATTCAATAACCTAATAAAGACCTTTTTATTAAAGTGTGCATTCATTCTCTTGGGTTCTAACCCTTTACTGGATATATCCCGAACATTCGAGCTCACGGCTCAGGCACAGAATCCGGAGTAGCTAACCGAGTTTCTGCGGCACAACAACATCGAGGATTATATTCGGAAGTGTGACACGTGCCAAAGGGTCAAACTGGTCAGAATACGGCCACAGGCAGAGGCTGTCATCACTGACACACCGGAAAAACCGAACGACAAAATAGCGCTCGATCTCGTTGGACCTATACCGGAGTCAAGCGATGGATACAAGTGCATATTGTCAGTGCAGGATCAATTGACCAAGTTTGTAACTCTCATTCCTCTTAAAACAATGGATGCTCAAGCCAGCGTGAATGCCCTCGTCAATAACTTCATTTACATTCATGGTGCACCAAAAATAATTCTCACCATGGAGGTCGCAATTTCATCAGTCAAACCATCAAACACCTAGAGAAACTCTTTAAGATTAACCACATGACGACTACGGCGTTTCACCCACAAAGCAATGGAAGCCTTGAGAGAGCCCACGGGCCTATCAAGGAACAAATCAAAGCCCTCATTCGCGACGATCGCGAAGATTGGGATAAAAAGTTAAAATTCGTATCGATGGCATACAACACTGCAAAACATGAGAGCACTAACCTAACGCCATTCGAGATGCAGTTTGGACGCAAGCCGAATATCCCGAACAATCTACCAATCCATCGGACGAACGTCACCATTGACCAATACTTCGAGGGACTTCGAGCTGATCACGACCGCCTCCTGAAACAAGGACGCGACCATCTCCTCCGAGCAAAGGAACCATACAAGACGACCCAGGATGCTCACATCCTTCGCTCCTCACCGGTCTTCTCAATAGGAGACGAGGTCCTAGTCGACCAACAACGGGACACGTCTCCTCTCGCCGAGCGCTGGGAAGGCCCAGCGATAATCCTCAGTCGAACATCCGACGTGGACTATGAAATATTGCTTAGAAATAGGAAAAAACTTATTCACGTAAACAAACTTAAACCTTATTTCCGAAACTAATCGTTCATATGTTTAGATTACCATGTTGCTGCTGCTTTTGCTCCTACTCTCTCTATTAAGATGCCTAGTCGAAGACCAAGTCAAAGTGGAACCAATGCCTGGACCCATCTACCTGGAATATCTGAGGGACGCAGCTATGTAACACGAGACTTGGACCAGCGTAAACTACGTCGTCATCACCGAGATAAATGTGTGGTGTGCTGCCCTCGCGCCACGACAATTCACATTCCGGGTAAAAATCCACGTCGTTCGCCGAGCGATCGACAACGTCGCTCATGTCGCCTGCGAATTCGAAATGGGTCACCGACTTGGCCTATCTGTATAAGATTTACGAACTGGGCAGTGACGTTAGCGAGAGAGCTGTGCTACTCTCCCCAGTCGTCTGCGAGCCGTCACTGAGGCTATCACGTGTAAATATTCGGTCCACCTTGTAATCGGAGTAATCCGAGGAGCCATTCCGACATTTATATATATAAAAAAAGGAGAGAACAGAAAAAGATACTCTTTCTATTGAGGCTCAAGTGTATTGATAGAATCATATAGGTATGACATTTTCGCTATTAAACATACAAAAAAAAATCACAAATAACCATGTCTCATCGCGCGCACCGTACCGGTACAGGGCGACTGGGCGTACATTGCGCACTGCAAAATTTGCTCTGGGAAGAGCGTCGATCATCCGAGGCGGGTTGCCTCTGTGTTTGAAGAGTCTATTCGAGGACGTCCGGAACGGCAAAGGATCGTTGAAACCATTCACCTTAGCAGAAGGACCCGGGTCTGCCGAGTCGGCGGTACGGCCGACCTTCAACCTTCACGCCTTCGCCACTCCGGAGGGGAACTCTCCTAGCACCGATTGGGCTAATCAACTGTCGAGGTCGACACGACAATTGCGCAGGTTATGCAAATTGTATTTATTTTTTGTTTCGTGTGTGTTTTTTGGAGTGCATATTTCGCATTGGTCTCTATTATACTCACGCTGCGTCGCGGTGATCATGAATCGGGAAGATTCCCCAACAATCGTTGTGTTTTCTTTGTATATTGATGTAATAGTACACGACTGTACGATAATTTGACCCGCGAGGGTCGTGGTTATGCCGGAATTTGTCTGTTGTTTATTCTCATCAAATGATCTCGGCGGCTCTATTCTTTTGTATCAACTTCGTGGCTCGCTATGCCGAGAGGATTGTCGCGTAAATATAATATGAGGTGTGGATGGATGTGTGTTGATGTTTAACTTGTAAGCATTTCATTGTACGGAAGAACCGATATTGCTCCCTGTCAAATATTGAAATACAGATCTCTACGCGATTGCGAGAAAGAATTTATTATAAATGTTCACCCAGATAAACTGTTTCACATCCCCGACCTATTATCGTTGACACGTAATGACACCCGAAAGAAGAAATCTTGTTTACAATCGATAGCAATAGAAAACTGTCAAAATGTACTTTTTTCACTATATCTCAATATTTATAATAATTATTAGCGGACATGTTGGCTCGCGCACTTCGCGCGCTCGTGAGTATCTGTGTGAGTATCGACGTGTGTCTAATCAACGTAAACTTTGTTTTTATGTAAATTTCTGTAGTAATAACACTGACCGCGCTAAGCCATTCTAACGCTACTCAGATTGTACGACATTTCCATCAGCGCCGTTATAGCCATTCGAAGATTTAAGAAAATTCATCTTCCACCTTTATGAATTTTCTAAATTATGGGAGGAGGTGTAACAACGATCCTCTCTGCCGTCATCTATTCCACCTTCCTTTTTCTTCCGACCACTGTGCTACTGCAGCTGCCGCCGATATCTCTCCACCCGCCGCCGCCTCTTGACGCATAGCCATGGGTCCCGTCCTTTCTTAGAAGACCCCGAACGCATACCCCTTATCGTCCCCTAAAATACACAATCCTAGGCTCGACCACTGCATTCCTCTTTCTGACGACTGACCACCTTCCAGGAATCCGAAATATCTGCCTTTTCCAGTATTTTCCGACTCCCAAATTCCTTCCCCACTATCTAAGCTTTCCCACGGGATAGATCTATAAGTACTACCCTCCACCTAGGCTAGTCAGTCAGTAAGTCACCGAAACTCCGCGCGACACTGTTACGCTGCCGGTTTTTGTACTTATAATAAAACGTCTTGAACAGTTCGACAAAGTGTTTACCGAGTCTTCCCGTCCTACAACCGCGTTCTGTGGCAGAGTCGACTACTCGCCCAATTAAAAAGACAATAAAGATTCCTCGCGACATCACAATACATTTCGATATGAGAGTAAAAAAACTTTTTCTGACGAGTGTCAGTTTACAGTATGAGCAATCACACGAGTCACAAGAGAAAATGATTTTCGCATGAGTATTGGACAAAATTTCATTTCACACGAGGTGTGAAAATTGTGGTTTTCGCACGCGAATCGTGTGCAAAAACCGCAATTTTCCCACCGAGTGAAATACATTTTTTTATTTGGCAAATCGATAATTCAAAAAAACTATTTTTACTTCACTTAGTGTGAAAATAGTAGTTTGCGCACATTTTGAATGCAATAAAATCCCCATTTTGAGATCATGTGAATAAAATTTGGTATGATATTTGTGAGATTTTTTTACTCGTGCGATTACAATATTTGCCTTTGTGCTGCAAACTTACCCCCGTCAGAAAATGTATCGCACTAATATCATAAATTAACTATTGTAATGAATATTTTATTCATAGAAAATGTAATATTATTTTTTTGTTTCAGAAAAATTACTGGATACGTGGATACGATTACGACTCCAAAATGTATGATGGACAAGCGCTACTTAGTCAAGTTTGTACTAAACGATGGCACGGGCAAAAGATTGATGTGTCTTGCGTGGCAAAAAAAGCGACCGAACTCGCATCACTTATAAAACTGGATCAGGTTTGTTATTTAAATAAAAGTATGTATAACACATATAGACATACATTACATATTAAACGGGTTTTTATTTTTTTTCATTTTAAAATGCAGGTTCTTACATCGATTGGTGCTATTTGCATTGCACCTACCGACGCTGTATCAAAAGATGTGCCGTTCGACTGGACCATTGAGGAGGAGGATTTTATTCCCAATTTGGGAAATGTCTATTGTGACTTGACGATTCAAGAAAGTACCGAGGTAACTATAAATTCAAATCGTATTTATTATATTTAAAAAAATAAAAGTTTCTCACCATTTTTTAAATCTAATTTTTGTGTATAATATTTTTTATGCAGGTTCTTTTTTTGGATGGTGCCTTTTCTTCCGCACAACTTGACGACGCCAATTGGGAAGACGTTCCAGTTGATTAGCAAATCGAGAGCGATACGACGTTCGAAGAACGATCGGTAAGTTTAAAAAAACATGCATGCATTGTATAGTATGTAAATAAATATATGTAAAAAATCTAAATAATCATATTTTTTTCTTATTATTTGCAGAAGGCGCGTACCAGTCAGTTTTGTTTGAGGTGCTGATCGAGGTGTTGACTAATAAGTTTAATAAGTTCATAATTATCTCGGGTTCCTATTTGTTCGAGAAGCTGAAGTGTAGTAAATCAAGAGACGCGGTAGCGTCTCGACGCCAAGTACTTAAAAAAAGTTTTTAAGCGAGTTGACGAGACGCTACCAAGTATATATACTCCAAAATGCCAGAAGTGGATTCTTGCTTCTCGATTTTCTCGGAAACGAAGCACCGAATCGGAATTCTGATGACACTTTTTTCATATAAGGTGTAAAATAATCGGCGCACACGTTGGGTGCAGGGTGGTGCGGGGTGATTCCCCGAGTAAAATGAGCCCTGGGAAAAGTTCGTGTGATGAGTAGTTTCGGAGGAATAAGGGTTGAAAGTTGACCAATGAGAGCGCAGCTTGGGTGGTCACACCGACAGCACACAAGCATGGGATAACTTCACTGGACTTCGATACAGAGTGTCCAATAAATGAATTCACTGATCGAACATGCATTTATAAATAAAATAAATTCGTTGCACGCTCCAATGAACATTACCAAGTTGAATTATCCTCCGGATTTCGAAATTGGCTGTCCCTAAGACGACTCCTCGGGCATGCTATTCAACTGCGCGAATCCAGGAGATGTCCAGGTCTTACCAGACGATTTCTCGTCATTTAGCGAACTTGGCTCCGTAGTTCTTTGCTTCTTGGGCCTTGATAAAGATACCCCCGAGCATTACGTCAAACCCCCACGAGGCTTTTGTAGTCTAGGTGTCGAAGGACAATTTCTCGACATCCGGCGAGTTTGGCTCCGTAGTTTTTTGTTTTTCGGGTCTTGAGAAAGGTACTGCCGAACAGTACGTCGAACCTCGTCGACGTCAACGGTGTCCAGGTGTCGATTAACAATTTCCCGACACTCGGCGAACATGGCTCCGTAGTTTTTTGTTTCTCGGGCCTTGAGAAAGGCACTGCCGAACACTACGTCGAACCTCGCTGACGTCAACGATGTCCAGGTATGGATTAACAATTTCTCGACATCCGGTAAGTTTGGCTCCGCAGTTTTTTGCTTCTTGAGCCTTGAGAAAGGTACCGCCGAGCATTACGTCGAACCTCGTCAACGCTGTCGTTGTCCAGGTGTCTATTGACGAATTCTCGACATCCGCCGAGCTTGGCTCCGTAGTTTTTTGCTTCTCAGACTTTGAGAAGGGTACTACCGAACATTGCGTCGAACCTCGTCAACGCTCTTGTTGTCTAGGTGTCTATTGACGATGTTTCGACATCCGACGAGCCTGGCTCCGTAGTTTTTTGCTTCCCAGACCTTGAGAATGGTACTGCCGAACATTGCGTCGAACCTCGTCAGCGCTCTCGTTGTCCAGGCGACCTTGTTGAAGCGACCTTGAGGCATGGTTTACCCAAAACCTTCTTGTCTTGCGCAGTTCGTAAAAATAGTACGAACTTTGCTTCGACTCCGGTAAGAACCCTGGTGCGAATTCTCCCGCCCTTATCCCGTGTTGAATCGAAAGTGGTAAAGTCGACCATCGTTTTCAAAATTTCTCATATTTATTGAACTAAAGCGATTTTGAGGCATGGTTTACCAGAAATCTCATTGTATTACGCAATCTCAAGGTCGCTTCAGTTTAATAAATATGAGAAATTTTGAAAACGATCGTCGACTTTACCACTTTCGATTCGACACGGGCTAAGGGCGGGAGATTTCGCACCGGGTCCATATCGGAGTCGAAGCAAAGTCCGGACTATTTTTACGAGCTGCGTAAGACAATAAGGTTTCGGGTAAACCATGCCTCAAGGTCGCTTCAGTTCAATAAATATGAGAAATTTTGAAAACGATCGTCGACTTTACCACTTTCGATTCGACACGGGCTAAGGGCGGGAGATTTCGCACCGGGCTTTTTATCGGAGTCGAAGCAAAGTCCGGACTATTTTTACGAGCTGCATAATACAATACGGTTTCAGGTAAACCATGTCTCAAGGTCGCTTCAATTCAATAAATATGAGATGTATTGAAAACGATCGTCGACTTTACCACTTTCGATTCAACATGGGATAAGGGCGGGAGAATTCGCACTAGGGTTCTTATCGGAGTCGAAGCAAAGTTCAGACTATTTTTACGAGCTGCGTAAGACAATAAAGTTTCGGGTAAATTATGCCACGAGGTTGCTTCAATTCAATAAACATGAGAAATATTAAAAACGATCGGCGACTTTATCACTTTCGATTCGACACGGGATAAGGGCGTGAGAATTCGCACCCGCGTTTTTATCGAAGTCGAAGCAAAGTTCGGACTATTTTTACGAGCTGTGTAATACAATAAGCTTTCGGGTAATCCATGTCTCAAGGTCGCTTCAATTCAATAAATATGAGAAGTATTGAAAACGGTCGTCGACTTTACCACCTTCGATTCGACACGGGATAATGGCGGGAGAATTCGCACCAAGGTTCTTATTGGGGTCGAAGCAAAGTCCGGACTATTTTTATGAGCAGCTCGTAAAAATAGTCCGAACTTTGCTTCGACTCCGATAAGAACCCTCGTGCGAATTCTCCCGCCCTTATCCCGTGTCGAATCGAAAGTGATAAAGGCGGCGATCGTTTTCAATAATTCTCATATTTATTGAATTGAAGCGACCTTGAGACATGGTTTACCTGAAACCGTATTGTATTATGCAGCTCGTAAAAATAGTCTTAACTTTGCTTCGACTCCGATAAGAAAACTGGTGCGAAATCTCGCGCCCTTATCCCGTATCGAATCGAAAGTGGTATAGCCGGCGATCGTTTTCAATAATTCTCATATTTATTGAATTGAAGCGACCTCGAGGCATGGTTTATCCGCAACTTTATTGTCTTACGCAGCTCGTAAAAATAGTCCGGACTTTGCTTCGACTCCGATAAGAACCCGGGTACGAATTCTCCCACCCTTATCCCGTGTCGAATCTTATTATTCGTACGAAAATTAAGTCCACATTTTTTCTGCGATTTTTTTCAGTTTTCACAATTTCCTGAAAATTGAGTTTGTTCATCAATACTCTTGTTTTAAAATCGATTTTACAATTCTGACAATATATTTTAGGGTAAACGTGGTGAATATGGCCCACTTTAATTCGTCGGGTCATATCCACTGCGTATGCTCGAAAAAAATTTTTTACTCCGCGACAATACGTCTTAACGGTGTGACATAATTGTTATTTAATCATCAATGTGATAAACGGTCTCGCAGTTAGAGTCATTGTCTAGAGACTCGAACGATTGGAGTTCAAGTCCCCTCAATGGGTATTTTTTTTCTCCTCGAAAGTATTTACCGGTGTTTTTCCGGCTATCAATTTCATCACATTCTTGGTGTGGTTCTGGCTGTTTTCCACAATATCTTCTTTGAGGTCTTCCTCGATGACTTTCTCCGCGTTTTTGTCAAAGGGTTCTGCACTGTTTTCTTCACCATTTACCGTGTGCTATTATTTAGGGCAAAAGTAGTGGATATGACCTGATTTATAAAAGTGGGCAATATTCACTGATTGTAATCTTAATAATAGTATACATCAGGTAGCGAGAAGAATGGAGCGGAAGACTTCGAGAAAGTCGTTAATGAAGATAGTGAGGTGAACAGCGAGAACGGCACTAAGGAAGTGTCGAAATAGATATCGGGCAAAACACCGGTAAATATTTCGGAGGGGAAAAAATATCCATTGAGGGGATTTGAACACCGATCGTTGGAGTCTCTAGACATCGCCCTAACCGCGAGACCTATTACCATATTGATTATTGAAGTAAAATTATATCACACCGCTAATACGTATTTTTCGCATAGTGAACATTTTTTACTTTAGTATTTTTGACCCTTCCGCTATGTTTTCAAGGGGTCCGTAGGAACAAATGGCTATAGAAGACTACCTGATAGTGGTAGCAATAAGAGAAAACTGTGAAATTATTCATAGATACTTCTTAAAGTGTGTACTATGTATTGCCAACCTTTTTCTGGTACAGACCCTTTAAGTTCATTTATAAGGGGTCTAAAGACTGTAAACGAGTTCGGTCACTCCCATAGAGATACGGGCTCGCCGATAGCAATCAGAGAAAATTTCGAAATAATTCATAAATACTTCTTAAGGAATGTAATATGCATTGCCCGAAAGATTTTCTGGAACTGATCCCTTAAGTTCATTTTTAAGGGGTATAAAGACTCTAAACGAGTTCGGTTGCTCCCATAGAGACGCGGACTGGCCGGTGTCAATCAGAGAAAATTCTGGAATAATTCATAGGTACTACTTAAGGATGTACAATGCATGGACAATGCATAGTAAATACCTGAAATAGTATCTATGAGTAGTTTCAGAATTTTCTCTGATTGCTACCGGTCAGCCTGCGCCTTAATGGGAGTGACCGAACTGGTTTGGAGTCTTCATACCCCTAAAAAATGCACTTAAAGAATCAGCTCGAGAAAAAACTCTTGGGCAATGCATAGAACATTCCTTAAGAAGTATTTATGAATTATTTCAGAATTTTTTCTGATTGCTATCGGCCTGCTCGTATCTCTATGGGAGCGATCGAACTCGTTTAGAGTCTTTAGACCTCTCGAAAATGAACTTAAAAGGTTCGCTCCAGGAGAAAAGGTCGGCAATGCATAGTACATACTTTGAAAAGTATGTATGCATTTTTTCAGAATTTTTTTTTGCTTGTTACCGCTGGCAGATCGTGTCTATAGTCATTTGTGCCTACGGACCCCTTGAAAACATAGCCAAAGGATCAGCTTTACCTTATTGTATAGTTAACATCTTAAATCATATGCGCGATTTTCTTCAGAATTTTACATTAAAGAGCTTTATGCCAATCGATTTTTTTTTTTTTTTTGTAACTATTCGAGTGCCGCGCGCGCGGTGGACCGCTAGCGATTCGTGGGCGCCGGCTGCTAGCTCGGCTGCCAGCTATAGCCTCATGAGATCGGCGATAATACATCAACCCATTATTTTGTTTTTCGCTAAGAGCCTCGAGCGGATCTCACTTCTCCGGATTGTCGCGCGATCGGAAACAAATGCATATTGTTGTCATGGACTCAAGTACGTCGTCAATGTGCCTAAACACGAAAAATTGCAGGTTAGACACGAACGTGATAACGACTGAACGTATGGATCCATTCTGCAATCCAGTCTGAGTTGGGTTTTGAGTAGCTACGTGCGGCGTTTACGATTACTTGCTGATTTTTTTTTTTACAATTTTCATATTTTCATATTTATTCATATTTATACATTTATATATTTATTTATATTTATTCATATTTACACAATTGAGTGCACGTCTTCGTGATGGCGTATACTCCACGCGAGTATTTTCGCATGATGCTCGCGCTTGGCGAAGCTCAGGGGAGAGCGGGGGTGGCCGTTCGTTTATACCGAGAACGTTGGCCCAATGCAGGACGATATCCAGACGCCAATGTAATTAGACGTTTGGAACGTCACTGCGTCGAGACGAATGCGTTGGTGTCTGGTGGAAATCCGGATGCTGGGAGACCGCCTCATCGACGAAATGTCCGGCTCCAAGAAGATATTTTGGACTGTGTCGCCAACGATCCTACGCGAAGCACCCGAAGTCTTGCGCGTCAGTTCAATACGAATCACATGACTGTATGGAATATTCTCCACGAAGAGGGACTGCATCCGTACCATTACACTCGGGTTCAGGCGCTGAAGGAAAACGATCCTGCTCGTAGACTCGTGTTTTGCAACGAATTCATCGAATGCGCGGAGAACGATCCGACGTACATAGATCGGATTCTGTGGACGGATGAGTCAATTTTCACCAGAGATGGCTACTTCAACCAACACAACAGTCATTATTGGGCTGACGCTAACCCTCACGTGGTGCATGAAAACGTATTTCAAGACCGATTTTCCGTGAATATGTGGGCTGGCATGGTTGGGGATGAACTGGTACGTAGTAACTGATAACTGATTTTTGAAAATATTTATGTACTGTGTTTCTCCTTAGATTGGACCGATAATTCTGCCCGATCGTTTGAATGCCGAGTCTTATCTGGATCTCCTCGAAAACGTTTTGCCGGACCATATCGCTCATCTTCCGGTGGATTTATTGGAGCGACTCATATTTCAACACGATGGAGCACCGGCTCACTTTAGTTTAATGGTTCGCGATTACTTGGACCGCGAATGGCCAGACCGGTGGATAGGGAGACGTGGTCCCATGTTGTGGCCGCCAAGATCCCCAGACCTTACCCCCCTCGATTTTTTTCTGTGGGGTTATATGAAGGACAACGTTTATAAAGGGCAGCCGGTCGAAGACATTGACGAACTCCTTGGCAGAATTCACCGAGTCGCTGCGGAAATACCGGACGAGATGGTGCAGAGAGCAACAAGAAGTGTTTTGCCTCGAGCTGGAATGTGCTTGGATAGTAATGGAGGTAACTTTGAACAATATCGGGATTAGTGAAAACAAAAAATTTGCCGCATCGTGCCCTAAGGGGAATCCATTGTTATTGTTACTGAAAGAATCATTTAAAACATAATACTGTTATCGTTTGATAATTGTAAATAAAATAAACAATGCGCCTCTCTCAATCACCCTATTCCCTAGATAACCCTATGCAAGCATTGTTTATTCGCCGTCGTCCTCGTCCTCTCCGTCGTCCTCGTTCCCGTCCTCTCCGTCGTCCTCGTTCTCGTCCTCTCCGTCGTCCTCGTCCTCTCCGTTGTCCTCGTCCTCTCCGTTGTCCTCGTCCTCTCCGTTGTCCTCGTCCTCTCCGTCGTCCTCGTCCTCTCCGTTGTCCTCGTCCTCTCCGTTGTCCTCGTCCTCTCCGTCGTCCTCGTCCTCTCCGTCGTCCTCGTTCTCGTCCTCTCCGTCGTCCTCGTTCTCGTCCTCTCCGTCGTCCTCGTTCTCGTCCTCTCCGTCGTCCTCGTTCTCGTCCTCTCCGTCGTCCTCGTTCTCGTCCTCTCCGTCGTCCTCGTTCTCGTCCTCTCCGTCGTCCTCGTTCTCGTCCTCTCCGTCGTCCTCGTTCTCGTCCTCTCCGTCGTCCTCGTTCTCGTCCTCTCCGTCGTCCTCGTCCTCTCCGTCGTCCTCGTTCTCGTCCTCTCCGTCGTCCTCGTCCTCTCCGTCGTCCTCGTTCTCGTCCTCTCCGTCGTCCTGGTCCTCTCCATCGTCCTCGTCCTCGCCGTCGTCCGCGCCTATGAGACCGACTTCCTCGCACTAGTGCGAGATTTTTTTTACCTAGCTAAACTTTTTTTTTACCTAGCCACAAAGAAATTAAGGTAGTCTCAGCGGTATAGTCTCGTCAAACGTGAGTTTCAGAGGAAATTTCGAACATAAAAGTGTTTAAACAATTACCGTCGCCGTTTCATGGGTCACCAGCAACGGACTTCCGGTCGAGCGTGATTTTTTTTGGTCATTGGATCCACTTGACAAGGGTAAGTACCAATGTATCAAAAATAAAATTAAAAAAAATTAAAAATTTAAAAAAAACTCCCGACTGCAAAAACATTAGTCCTTATTTTTTAAAAAATTGTAAAACAAAAAAAGTACAAAAAAAAATGGTTCATAAAAAAGTAACTTCAAAAAAGATGAAATAATTCATGTATGTAACATTTATTAATATTGTCAGTAAATAACAATACTAATAATTAATAATGAAGAATAATTGCAAAATTAATTAATGGTGATTATATCAATTCGTTACTAATTCGCTACAGTCGGGAGACGGCTTCTGAACGACAGATTTATATAAAATATGATAATATTCTGCTACCAAGTTTATTTGTGTGGATTATAGAACTGTGTTCGGAAGCCGTCTCCCGACTGTAGCGAATTAGTAACGAATTGATATAATCACCATTAATTAATTTTGCAATTATTCTTTATTATTAATTATTAGTATTGTTATTTACTGACAATATTAATAAATGTTACATACATGAATTATTTCATCTTTTTTGAAGTTACTTTTTTATGAACCATTTTTTTTATACTTTTTTTGTTATACAATTTTAAAAAAAATAAGGACTAATGTTTTTGCAGTCGGGAGTTTTTTAAAATTTTTAATTTTTTTTTATTTTATTTTATCCTTTTTGAATTCTATCCTCTGTACAATTCTCCGATTCTATTTTCTATGTGACTTTTTTTTCCACTACAATTTTTTAGGTGTCGTTCCTGTCCAATACCATTTCTTATGTGTCATTCTTCTCTGATAAAATGTTCGATGTGTTTCTCCTCCCCGATATAATTTTCTAAATGTTGTATCTCTCCGATACAATTTTCAATGTCTCGTTCCTCTCCGATACAACATTTATAAAGTAAACGAAGAAGAACGGTACATAGAAAAATGTTTCGCAGAGGAACGACATAAAAGAAATGTTTCGCAGAGGAACGACATAAAAAAAGTGAATGAAGAAGAGCGATACATAGAAAATTGTATCGCTGAAGAAACGACACATAGAAAATAGTAATGGAGAGCAATGACAAATAGCAAATTGTTTGGACAGCAACCACACATACCAAATCTTATCGGAGAAACACAACATTAGATACCTAATAATCATTTTTAAAAACACACGTGAGTAACTTTTATATACACTGTAAAAAAAGATTGGACTTTTTACCACAACTTATTGGCCACAAACGTCCACAATTTATTATTTGTTACTTTGCCAACCGCACCATCCGGTTCTAGTTATTTTACAAACGAAAGAACAAGCTAAAAATTGTTAATGGCACGGGATATAAAAGGACAGAATTGTATATTCAAGCGGCAACAAATTGAGTTTGAATATTTGAGTTTGAATTGAGTTTGGTATTTCACCAAATTATTTTTACGAAACTTAGTATTCCGATTTTACGAAATTATTTTTTAATGTGTATATAAACAAATTAGCATAGACGCAGCGCAAAGCGTATTTGAGGTTATACTACACGTTGAGTGAATTCAATGCTCTCCAGAACAGCACACAGCGGCACCATTCTTATAGCAGACGACAAAAAAATAATCGCAAAGGCAGTCGTAGATAATGGCGGCCGCCTGTCGATATATCTGAATAGGCTTTTGGCCCGTTTTTTCGAAGTTAATTATCTCTGCCATGTCACATTTATTTTCTTATTCCTTTGCTACGAACACACTCCCGCATACACAGAACTAGTGTGCCAAATTCTGTCAAGAGACATTGTGCCGTTGCGACAAACACTGGAGACAACGAAAACAACAAAATTGGGGGATCTCAGTGAAACGCATAACTCCCGTCTTTTTGCCCTAGCGGGCAGTCGGGAGTTAATAAATAATAATTATCGAAGACATATTAAGGTAGTACTAACGGACAGCCTGACCTCACGTGAGTTCAGAAAGGATTGAGAGAGGAATCGCGAACACTTCTCGATGAGATAAAAATCTGAAAAAAATCGACCATATGGAAGGTACTGGAAAGATTAATTTTGCATAATAATAATTCCAAAATGTTATTAATAAATTGACGAAAAAAAAATTTTCCAACAAATCACCCGGCAACCTAACTTTTTTTATTATTGAAAACGATTCGTTAATTTTTCTGAATACGTATGAATTTTTTCAGAATTTCGTGTAATTTTTTAAAATCGCGTTTTTAGTTAATAAGAAAACGTTATTTTCAAAAATTACACAAAATTCATACGTATTCAAAAAGATTAACAAATTGTTTTTATATGAAAAAAAAGTTAATTCGGGGGATTCGCTGACTTTTTTTTTCATTAATTTGGAAATAACATTTTGGATCTTTTCAGCACCTTCAATATGCTTGTTTTTTTCAGATTTTTATCCCGTCGAGAAGTGTTCGCAATTCTCTCTCAATTCTCTCTGACCTCAGGTGGGCTCAGGCTGTCCGCTAGTACTACCTTAAAAGACTTGCCGCGAAAACTATGAGTTTTCATCCGGAGCCCAAGAAGACCCCGAGAGATAAAAATTCGTTTTATTTAGGGTAAAAGTGATGAATTATAGCCCGTTCTAACTAGCTGCGGGCAATAATTCATCGCTTTTGCCCTAAAAAAATGTTATCCTGGAAAAGATGGATGAACGATAGACAAATCGTTTTTAACAAAGTAATAGGGATCGGTGGTCTAGTGGCGCGAGCGGTTGCTTAGCAATCCGGAGGGTCCGAGTTCGAGTCTCGCTTACGGTAAATTTTTTTTTTTTTCTGGACACGTACCAGTGACATACTTTCGTGCCGAATCGAAAAGCGGCTTTCCGAAGAGCCCGAGAGAAAAAGAAATTAGTTTTACAGGATCGATCGGAAGTTTTGTCCTATCCACTTTCGTATTTATTCTTTCTGCGAATGCTTCAATTTGTTTTTATAAACTTTTGTCGTTACTTCTTTATCGTCGGCCGAGAAGCAACGATTTTTCATGATTCCACGAAAAGTCATTAGCTCGTAAAACGATCTGGCGAAATCTTCCGGATCATCCGTAATATTTTTTCAATATTTCGGCATTTCGTTACTCCTTATCTTTTATTTGGTCAGTGTTTAGTTTCTTCTGCGATCAGTTGACAGTCTGCAACGTCTGTCAGTTGTTTCAAACAACTGTCAAACGTTGCAGATGTAACATTCGCTACAACGGGAACTGATCGCGGAAACTTTAAACAGTGAAAAAGCAAAAGAACAGGGGCGAAGAAATGGGAAAATATCCAAAAAATATCACGGACAATCCAGAATACTTTGGCAAATTGCTGTGCGAGCTCGTGCCGTATCGATCCACGATGGAAAATAACCCGAGCCTCTCAGCTGACATCGTTGGAAAAGTAACGACAAGCGTATACAAAACGCAATTGCAGGATTCGCGGAAAGAGTATATTCGAAAATAGATATACCAAAACGTTCGCTGGATCCTGTCGTTCTTCCAGAGATACGATTTAAAACAAAACGTCGAGGAGAATAATATACAGTGAGTAAATTTTGATATTTCCTGTGTTCATATCACGCGGTTATTAAACATTATGAGGCTACCGTGGCTACTTACGCCAGGGCCGGAGCCTCAGCGAAAAGAGGGGTTGGTGCCAGAGTCATCAATGAGCTCCGACGCGATTAAAATTTGGAAGACTTCTTATATTGCGTATCGTGAATACATAGGAAGCGTTTTCGCTAGAGGACGAGGCTATTAAAGAATTATTCATATTTATTTAACAAGAAAAAAAAATTTCCAATCACCTCGGGTTTTTGAAGGCATTTTTTTTATGTATTGAGATTTTCTGGAGTCGTCACAGTGAGTGTTCGGTACAGATAAGGAGCAATTTTTGCAGGGGGCGAGGCCAGTAAATAATTATTAATAACTATTATTAGTAATTATTAATAATCGCTCCAAAACTCCCTTTTTCGCTAGACTTCGGACCTGGCGTAAGTAACCGCCGCGGCTAGCTTCAGCCTCATTCAAACATTAATATTTCATTTTGTTTCAGCCGTACATATCAACAAGTCGGCAAATTCGCTAAGGGCAAGATGTGCCCACGGGGACACGAGCCGCTTTTCAGCAATGACGAATTGAATGCCAAGTAAGCATGAAAGAGTTTTGATTACGATTTTATTCACCTATCATTATTGTTTATAACATTTTAATTTGCAGCATGAATGAAAACGGCCGACCGAGAGATCGGGAAGATCCGGTGGAGGTTCCACTGGAACTTCCAGAAGAGCGGGATAGGGACGGACAATACGCCACCTTCGGTATTTAATGGACCCGGTGCGAAATCTCCCGCCCTTAGCCCGTGTCGAATCGAAAGTGGTAAAGTCGACGATCGTTTTCAAAATTGCTCATATTTATTAAACTGAAGCGACCTTGACATTGCGTAATACAATGAGATTTCTGGTAAACCATGCCTCAAAATCGCTTTAGTTCAATAAATATGAGAAATTTTGAAAACGATGGTCGACTCTACCACTTTCGATTCAACAAGGTTTCGGGTAAACCATGCCTCAAGGTCGCTGCGGTTCAATAAATATGAGAAATTTTGAAAACGATCGTCGACTTTACCACTTTCGACTCGACACGGGATAAGGGCGGGAGATTTCGCACCGGGCTTTTTATCGGAGTCGAAGCAAAGTCCGGACTGTTTTTACGAGCTGCGTAAGACAATAAGGTTTCAAGTTAACCATGCCTCAAGGTCGCTTCAATTCAATGAATATGAGATATATTGAAAACGATAGTCGGCTATACCACTTTCGATTCGATACGGGATAAGGGCGCGAGATTTCGCACCAGGATTCTTATCGGAGTCGAAGCTAAGTCCGGACTGTCTTTAAGAGGTGCGCAATACAATAAGGTTGCGGGTAAACCATGCTTCAAGGTCGCTTCAATTCAATAAATATAAGAAGATTGAAAACGATCGTCGACTTTCCCAGTTTCCATTCCACACGGGATAAGGGCGGGAGAATTCGCACCACGGTTCTTACCGGAGTCGAAGCAAAGTTCGTACTATTTTTACGAACTGCGTAAGACAAGAAGGTTTTGGGTAAACCATGCCTCAAGGTCGCCTGGACAACGAGAGCGCTGACGAGGTTCGACGCAATGTTCGGCAGTACCATTCTCAAGGTCTGGGAAGCAAAAAACTACGGAGCCAAGCTCGTCGGATGTCGAAACATCGTCAATAGTTCGTCGGTACCTTTCACAAGACCCGAGAAACAAAAAACTACGGCGCCAAACTCGCCGGATGTCGAGAAATTGTCCGTCGACACCTAGACTACAAAAGCCTCGTGGGGGTTTGACGTAATGCTCGGGGGTATCTTTCTCAAGGCCCAAGAAGCAAAGAACTACGGAGCCAAGTTCGCTAAATGACGAGAAATCGTCTGGTAAGACCTGGACATCTCCTGGATTCGCGCAGTTGAATAGCATGCCCGATCAGTCGTCTTAGGGACAGCCAATTCCGAAATCCGGAGGATAATTCGACTTGGTAATGTTCATTGGAGCGTGCAACGAATTTATTTGATTTATAAATGCATGTTCGATCAGTGAATTCATTTATTGGACACTCTGTATCGAAGTCCAGTGAAGTTATCCCATGCTTGTGTGCTGTCGGTGTGACCACCCAAGCTGCGCTCTCATTGGTCAACTTTCAACCCTTATTCCTCCGAAACTACTCATCACACGAACTTTTCCCAGGGCTCATTTTACTCGGAGAATCACCCCGCAACACCCTGCACCCAGCGTGTGCGCCGATTAATTTACACCCTGTCGTATATCAGCGCAGCGCACTTCGCGCTTCGGTTAATCGCTCGGCAAAACAAATTCTTCTTTGTTAAGAAAATAAGTGTGATATGTGATATATGGGATGTTCCGATCGGAATGAAAAAAAGGTGAATGTGTCCACTCGTATCGTGAATGAAAAATAAAAATAACTCGTGTCAAAAAATTGATTCATATTATAAAAAATAAATAAATAATAATGTGTTGGATGTGACTTTTTTTAAAGTTAATTCCTCGATCGATGACTAACCTATTTTTGAAGTTTCGTTTTAATTTGGCTTTTGTCGAAAATTGATATTTTTAAATATATTTGACAGAAAGATGGTTCAGTTTTTAAAAAATGGAATCTACGCTCCGTCAGGAAAACATGAACTTATTTACCTCTGTTTGTATAGGTATCTAAACCAGGGAATAAATCTTTTACTGACGGAACTGGCAAACCATGGCCTTCGATATAAGTCTATAAGTTTTTTTTTAAGAATTGAAGGTTCGCAGTGAAAATTTAAATTATTTATATTTTTATATAGACTTGTTGCATATAGTGGCGAAAGGCATATACAACTCCACATACAGATGCCCTAGATGCTTTGGAACTTCAGACGCACTCTGACACACTGTGTCAAAATCAAAAGATGTCTTTATCCATTATGCGAGAGAGATAAGTTTTTTTTCAGCTACACATGATGAAAACCACCTTTTGATCCTCACGCAGCTGCCTTCAAAGGTCCAGAGCAGCAGGAGCAGGTACTCAAGGAGTCGTTACTGCAGTTATTACAGTTACTTTCCCTCTCCCTCGATTATTTGAATGAACCATGTACGACAGCTATTGTAAAAAAAACCTGGCACGCCGAGTTTTTTTTTGTCAAGATTTTTTGCATCTTGTATTTTTTTTTAATTGTTTTGATAAACATATTTTTTCAAGAATTTTTTTGTATGTACTACTACTTCGCTGGTTTGATTTGATTTCTTTTCAATTTTTTATTTTTTTTTGTTGAGATTTTGATACACATATGTTTTTTTTTTATGCTTTGATAACCGTCTTTTTGGAAGAATTTTTTTGTTCAGAAACTGGTTTGATAAACATCTGTTTTGGCAGATTTTTTCGTTTCAAGAGGTTTTTTTTTATAAACATAATTTCTGAACGACCATACAATCTTTAAGTACTTGGCGTACCTTTTTACTTTGTTTCAAAAATTATTTTTTGCCTTTTATAATTAACTCCAGTTCCTGTTTTGTTCAAGATGTTAAAGTTTAATTTAAATAAGTTCTAATTATTATCTCTAAATGCCAATAAATGTTCATAATTTTTTATTTATAAAAATGAAGATGGAATAAAAATCTCGACGAAAATAATTAATATTAGGATACATAAAAAAATGTGATGAAAACACCGACCCAAAAAATAATACTTAGATTTTAATAAATGATGAAAAAATATTAATTTTGATGATTTGGAATTTAAAAACTATCACTCTAGATGTAACAATATATCTAGTCTATTCTAATACGCTGTATGATAAAAAAATATCGGTTTATTTGTATTTGGATGCTAAAACGAG
Organism: Exephanes ischioxanthus; assembly: GCA_958510785.1. Taxonomy (NCBI): domain Eukaryota; kingdom Metazoa; phylum Arthropoda; class Insecta; order Hymenoptera; family Ichneumonidae; genus Exephanes; species Exephanes ischioxanthus. The sequence goes on along the minus strand of OY294016.1, from coordinate 19,377,392 downwards.
TGTTAGAGTCACGAGCTTGGTTTGTTTATTTTGGACCTCGACGATAGGAGTTCGTTCGGCTTATAACCGAATTATCAAGCAGGCATCACGTTTAGTTCCCATACCGATTGTTTGAGAGGCATGTGGCCAGAATTGGTTGGCTTCCCAAATAGCCGTGGATCGTTTTCTCGAGGAATACTGTTCCGGCGACATCGCCGCCTGACATTTTGGCGACCAACGATCCGTGCGAAAATGACAACACCGTAACCCGTGACACGTCGGAGATTACGGTACGCCTTGCGTCTATCGCGTCAATCGCTTACCAGTTATCCAGGGGCCTTCGTACGCTTCGCCTCGAACGTGCGAAGCCTATTGTAATCGCGCTAAGCCGCTTACCTCGAGTTGGATACGTTAACGCGCCGTGAACTTCGCTGTATCTCCGTTTAAATGAATAAACTAATTTTCGTTCACGTTAATAAGTGAAGTTGATTTTTTCCCCCTTGGCTCTCCTCTCCCTTTCGGTCAATCTGAATCCCCTCGTGCCCGCGCGAACATTTTGGTCCTTCGAGCCGGATCGGTCGGCAGGGAGTAAGTGCAGCAACCCTTGCGAGGAAGAGAGATCGGCTTCCGCCAACGAGCCGAATCTCCCAGTGGAGTGCAGTGCATTCGTGACGTGCGCGTTCTCCATGAAACATCATAGAGCAAACGCTTCTCGATTTCGGCCTGTGATAGTCTAGTCATACAACGGCAAGCTCTACCGTCACGGCCCTTTCCAGTCGCCTGCGGATTAGCCTCCCGGCGTAAACACTACGGATAATTGTGTTACAAGGCCGTCGACGTCTCGAGAGCTTCCTTGAGGTTTGGAAAATCACAATTTAACGGTTAGCGCAAGCAGCAAGACTCTGAGTCTTTTCTCGTGGAATCCTAGCGACCACTCGAGTGCGATCTTACCTGCGCCGATCGCTCGAACGACGTGTCATTCTCTTACGAAGAATTTACATTCGACCACCGATCGCGCTCGGTCAAACCGACGCGCGATAACACTCATTCGCGTATCGCCTCCCGCATTCTCTCAGAATGGATGACCTCCTCGCAACGCTTGGCTCCACGGCGGACTTCATATTAAAATTCGGTGTTAATTTTAAAAAAACCTCGCGCGATAAACGAACCATCGCGTACCTCATAGCCCGCCTCGAGCTCCTCGAGCAGTATTGGTCTCAGTATTTCGCGAGTTACCTGAACTTATCGAAGATTCCCGACGAGTATTTTGAAGCCGATGCGTTCCAGGATGTGCAGGAAAATTATCTCGAGGCTAAAGCTCTTATTGCTGCCTGGAGGCCGGTGGAAGCCGCTGCCGCAGCACCACCCGCCGAGCCAGCTGCGCGGGCAGTCCCGGTCCACGGCAAGCTTCCGACTCTCGACCTTCCTCGCTTCTCAGGAGATCTGCACGAATGGGAGTCATTTCGCGACCTATTCAAAGCTATGGTGGGCGAATATCCTGGCCTCAGTGATGCAGTTAAGTTGCAGTATTTGAAAGCTAATGTTTCCGGCGAGGCAGATCAACTGATCCGAAACTTAGCCGTTACGAACGCAAACTATACCGTTGCTTGGGAGGCGTTAGTTGCGCGATACGATAATCCACGCATATTAATTCAAAGTCACATTAAAGCTCTACTCTCGATATCCGCAATCGGTAAGGAGTCCGCCGTAGGGATTAAAAAATGGCTGGACTCGACTAGCGAGTGCATTCGAGCCTTACGTAATCTGGCGCAACCGGTCGACCACTGGAACACCATACTGGTGCATCTTACGTGTCAACGCCTCGACCAGCATACCCGCAAGGATTGGGAAACCTCCTTAGGAGATGCTCGAGAGCCTCCTACCTGGGACGCTCTCTCGACCTTTCTCGAAACACGCATCCGCGCCCTCGAGGCCGCTAATCCGTCGGCGTACACATTCCACAACAACAACACGTCGACTTCGAGTCAAGGTAATAAAACCAGCAAACCGTCGGTATCAACACACACCGTGACGACGGGAGACAACGCCGGTAATGGAGAAAGTGCGAAGGGAGGCAGCGGGAAGAATAAAACTCGGAAATGCCCTCTGTGCTCCGAATCGCATTACATAGGAGGCTGCACTCAATACAAGGGCCTTACTCCCCCGCAACGAGAAGAACAAGTTCGTCGCCTACGGCTCTGCCGTAACTGTTTGGGTCAAGGTCACTTGGCCTCTGCGTGTCCGTCGGCCAAGAGATGCAACGCGTGTGCAGCGAATCATCATTCCACCTTGCACAGCACGGGCCAACGCCAGACTCCATCAGACGACAATCCGACACCAGCCGCGGCAAAGGGCGCTCACGAACAACCTTCGACTTCTGCTACGATTCACGCGAATCATACGCACAGCGGGTCGACCCATTCGCGTCCGACTTTGCTTGGTACAGCGCGAGCGTTATTGTCTTTGGAGTCCGGACGACAGGTTCCGGCACGCATCCTGATCGACCCCTGCGCCGAAGGATGCATTACCAGCGAGGCCAAGGCTCAAGCTCTTCGAGCTCCGCGTACTCCGGCCCTCGTACCGGTAAGTGGCGTCGCAGGCGCGAAAGCCGGCGTGTCTAAAAGCATAGTTACAATCGAAGTCAGCTCTCGCACAGACCCGTCGGTGAAGATTTCCGTAATCGCGTGCGTGCTTCCGCGTGTAACCGCGGACTTGCCGTCTCGTTCCGCACCTGCGGCTGACTGGCCACACCTTTCGGGTTTACAGCTCGCAGACCCTGACTTCCATCGCCCCGGCAAGATCGATATGATTCTGGGCGCCGATGTGTACCGCGATCTGCTACTGACTGGAGTGCTGTTGGGACCTCCGGGGGCCCCCCTCACCCAAGAAACTATTTTTGGGTGGATACTCACGGGAGTTGGATCCCCCAGCCCGCGATCTCCGAACGAACAACAATATGGAGTGAGCGCTCATCATTGCGCAACAGGCCACGACCTCTCGGCGCTTGTTCGAAGGTTTTGGGAACTTGAGGAGTCCCCTGCGAAGCGTCACCTCACAGACGAAGAGTAAAAATGCGAGACACTCTTTCGCGATACTCATCGACGAGACACCACAGGACGTTACGTCGTTCGTCTGCCTTTTCTTAAGGAATCGTCCGGAAACCTTGGGCACTCGCGCGAGTTCGCGTGTCGCGCTCTCGTCCGGGGCGAACGTCGCCGCGAGAAGCAACCCGATCTTGAAGCCGCCTAATCGCGATTTCTCAACGAATACCTCGCTCTCGGTCATATGGAGTCGGCTCCGGTCGCCGCGATCGCCGATTCCCGCGCAACGTGCTACTATATGCCTCATCACTCGGTAGTGCGCGAGGTATGCGGCCAATCGAAAATTCGGGTCGTGTTCAATGTATCACACGCAACGTCCACCGGTCACTCTCTTAACGAACTTCTCGCGCCTGGTCCGAAACTACAGGCGGATCTCGTCGCGATACTCACTCGATGGCGGAGACATCGAATCGTCTTCGCTGCGGACATCGTGAAAATGTTCCGCCAAATCCGAGTCGACCCGCAGGATTGCGATTTTCAACGAATCGTATGGCGCGAGTCACCGCAGTCGCCCATACAAGACATGAGGCTCTTGACTGTAACTTATGGGACCGCGTGCGCGCCATACCTCGCTATACGCACTCTTCAACAGCTGGCCAGCGACGAGTCACTTCGCTTTCCGGCCGCCGCAGAAGCTGTTCGCCACGACACTTACGTCGACGACACTGACCGGCGCCGACGATATGCAAGCAGCTGTAGCGTTGAAGAGCTCACTCATTGAGATGCTTCGATGTGGTGGCTTCGAGCTCGGAAAATGGACTTCAAACACTCCTGAACTGCTCCTGGATTCTACGGACAGCACGCCGCCCGACCTTCCCGTGCGTCTATTCGAGCCTGAAGAGTGGGTTCGAACTTTGGGAGTCGTCTGGAAACCGTCCACTGACACCTTCGGGTTCAAAATGAATCTGAACCTCGACCACAAGGCACCGACCAAGAGAACCCTTCTCTCCGAACTCGCCCGCCAATTCGACCCTCTTGGCTGGGCTGCACCGGTGCTCGTGCGAGCGAAAATCCTATTTCAGGATTCTTGGATTTCTGCAGTTTCCTGGGGCGAACCACTGCCGCCGGAATTGTCAACGTCGTGGCAACAGCTTCGAACATCGCTCCCTTCACTGGAAGACCTCGCCATACCGCGTTGGCTTGGTCCTACATCGTCTCCGCGCCGATATGAGTTACATGGGTTCTCGGACGCGTCGGAACGAGCGTTCGCCTGTGCTGTTTATGCTCGCGTTACGAGTGAGAGCGGAACCACGACTGTTTCCCTTCTGTGCGCGAAGAGCAAAGTCGCGCCGGTAAAGACCGTCAGTCTTCCGCGACTCGAACTATGTGGCGCAGTCTTACTCGCGCGCGTGATGACAGCCGTCAAGGATGCCCTTCCAACCGATCTCGCGGACGCTTCCTTTGCGTGGTCGGACTCTACCGTCGTACTTGCTTGGCGACGTGGCCATCCCTCGCGTTGGGCAACCTTCGTAGCAAACCGCGTCTCCGAGATTCGTTCATTGTTGCCGGAGACTGAATGGCGGCACGTGCGCTCAGCACAAAATCCGGCCGACCTTGCCACTCGCGGCATATCTCCACAGGAGCTCCGTCAAGCTTGTCTCTGGTGGGAAGGGTCACCATGGCTTCGGCAGCCCACATCCGACTGGCCAAGTCCCTCACTTATCTCATTACCGACAACGGAACTTGAACGAAGAGCCGAACGTCACGTTCATACCATCGTAAGCAAGAGATCTTTTTGTAAACTGTTTAACGTTGTACTTTCCAGCGAGAAACTTATATTTCTACCGACAGTAGAAGACGAATCTCGCCACTTTCTTCCCCGGTGTCATGGACAAAGTTTTCATGCCTTCTGGAATGGTCTACGTCTGCGCTACGATCGAATCTGGCTTTGTTTTGCGATTCGCCATCAATAATTCGTTGGATTTCTCAATTTGTTCTAAGTTTTTGTTTTCTCGTGTAATTTAATGTAAAACCATTAAATTGTAAGAGAAAAAATAAAAAAATATATATGGATGTTGATATTAATATTAATGGAGTTTATAATGATAACGTGTTAATTTACTCACAATGTTGACTGGTAATTTGTGCCCCAGCAAATATTTAACGTCCTCATACTGCTCGTTTATTATCTCGGTTCTTGTCGTTTATCATCGTCTGTAAGACGTATATGACAACGCGCACCTCGAATTTGTCGTTTAACTTTACGGCATTAGCGCCGATGAGCTTTGCAATAGCTGGACCCGTTAGTGATAATCGGTTTTCCTAAAAAACACATGCTATCGCTTTTTACCATTCTTTTCGGGATCTTTGTTTTCACAATTTTTTTCACGATTTTGATCTAAACATCCTCAACATGTCCCAACGGTTGAAAAATCACATTTAGAAAAAATGTCTGGCCATGTCTGGATGATGTGTGAGGCCTGTAAAGCAGAGCTGGGCAAAATACTCGAAAATACTCAAAATTCTAAATACAAAATACTATATGTATTTAAAATACACAACACTTTTTGTACTTGAAATATATAAATAAGTACTTCGTTGAAGTACTTTTTAAAATACTTCGTAAAAGTCAATGGAATGGCGGTTGTCGGAATAAGGTATGACAGAATCAATTCTATATGGCATAATTCTATGTAGCATTTTTCCTCGACCATGCTAAAAAGGCCCTATTTCATGCCTGCAGCGAGGGTTAAAAGTGGGCGATTCTTGACCAGGAGGAAAAATGATTGGGTGGGAAAAAAAGGCATAAAAAATACAAAAAAAAATTGTTTAAGTTCAAGAAAAGTAAAAACAAAAAAGTAATTAGCTAAAAATCAATAAAAAGGGCAACAAATTAAAAAAAAAAATCCAGAAAAATGTTTAAGAACAGTTTAAAAACGAAAAACGTAAAAAAAAATGAATCCAAAAGTTAACAAAAAACTTTTAATCCAAAAAAATTCTAAAGGAATCAAAAAATTATGATACAAGGATCTTGTATTACAGATTTTTTGATTTTTTCGGATTTTTTTAATTTTTAGGATTAAAACAAAAAAAAAGCGTTTTTTACATTAAATTTTTTTTTTATCTAAAAAAAAGGTTTGGATTTTTTTGGGATTTTTTTAATGAAAAAAAATGTCCATGGGTTCATTGTTCATGTGTCTATGGGTCCATGGGTCTATCGTCCATCGTCCCACCCATTAAGCCATCAGCCCACGCATCCATCCACCGATCCATCCATCCATACATCAGGCACGGGCTGTGGTCTAGTGAAGGAAGAAAAGGTTCGTTTTCGTCAAAGAACCCGTGCAACTTTTCGACGGAAAATCATGATTTTCTTGCCCGATCCTACAGTTATGTACTGTTCCAAACCTTTCACTCTTCCCGATTCTGAACAATAATTAATATGTTACATTTAATTTGTAATCAGTGAAAAATGTGATATATATCTATTTATTCAGAACTGCGGACACTCATTCTTTCTTTCGTCATATGTTGTCGAGCTTTCGGTGTCGACCATTCACCGTGTCAAGTTTTCGGTGTCGACCATTCGCCGTGTCGAGTTTTTGGTGTCGACTTTTCACCGTGCAGTGTTTTTTTTCGCCGTGTACAGTGGCTTTGTGTACAGTTTCTATAATTAGGTGGTGTTCGGTTTTCAGTGTCGAGTTATTTGGCATAGACATAGCTCCGTGCACAGTCGATCGGTGTACACCTTTTATGTACCCCGTCGACGCGGCCAGTTATACGGTATGCAGTTTTCAGTGTAGAGTTATTAAGTATAGACATGCCAGCGTGTACAGTCGACCGGTGCGCACGTTTAGTGCAGACCGTTGGTGTGTACAGTTATGTACTGTTCGATTTTCAGTGCGAAGTTATTTGGTGTAGACCTACTCGCGTGTAGAGTCGTTCGGTGCAGACTTTTAGTATAGACCTGTCTTCGTGTAGACTTGGGAGGTGTACAGTTGGTCCTCACCCCTATTAATTATATTAATAATATATTAATATCCTATTAATATATTATTGGCCTTCAATAGGGTGCCACCACCCTATCCGGGGTACATCATTCCTCCCCCCTAAAAAGAAAAGAAACTTCGTTTCTTTTCGCTCGTCTCCGGCGAGTTTCTATTCTTTGGATCTGTGGACCCCGGGTTTCATGTTACTAGAGTGGTCATATAGTTACAGAAGTATAAATATGTACAACCACCTACCCAAAAAGTTTTTCCCTAAATTACTCTAACTCAGTCAAACGGGGAAGTATAATATTCTTCCCTATTGCGGAACACGGAGGCGGAAGGCCCCCGCGCTATTGCTTTCTGCTGATGGCCGGGGTCGATGCCCGGTGGCTCGACGCGTTCGCACTTTTTTAGGCTATATTAACCGCCGTTTCCCTGGTGGTTTTTAATTATTTGTTTCCGGCCATCACAAACATTACTTCGGACATCGAGAATGAGCTCAGGCCGTAGCCCGAGCCCACCCGCGAAGGTAAGCCTCTAATTTTTTCCTACAATTTTCCCAATCTCTTCTTTTTTTTTTAAATTCCACTATATAAAAAAAAAGATTTTCCCCCCTGGTAATTGCCCCAGGCAAAACTCTTTTTTTTCTGTTCCTTTTTTATATTAAAAGGCTAAACGGGGAAGTTCACCTTGGAGTAAAAAGATTGTTTTCTTCGGAAAGTTGTGTATTAGAGGATCTTTTACTTTCACTTTTACTTTTCAAAAATTAATTTCCCCCTTTTTAGAAATTATTTTCCCGCAAAAAGGGGATACTCCTCCGTTTCATCAACGCTTCATTATTTTATATCCCTGTCTATATTTTTCCCACAGGAGACGTACTCTGGCCTGCGGATTCGACCTGCCGTACCGCCCCGTGGGGAGGCCGTTGAAGTTCGGCCGGGGTAGTCCGGACGTCGAGATCATCCAGCCGGCCGGGGTGCCCCCCCCCCCCCCCCACGGACGGTCCACCGGGTCCGCTAGGTCCCCCGGCCCCGACGTGGAGATCGTGGGATCCCCCGGGCGGGGTTTCCTCCCGGAGAGGACCCATCCGGTGCCGTCAGCGCCGTTCCCGCGAATCCGCGTGCTGACCCCGGCGATGATCAACCTCCGGGCCGCCCGCGTTCGCCTCCAGCGGTTTGAAGAGGTGTTAGTGCCTTTCCGTCCCGCCCTTCAGCCCCGCGAGGGTTCTAGGCCGACCATCCGCTCCGCGGGAGCCTCCGACTCTGAGGACGAGGATGAAGAAGATCCGGCGTCCCGGCGGAGATGCGCCGCGAGGGGGCGAGATGAACTGGCGGCTCGCCGAGTGGTGCTAGTCGCCTTCGTTTTTTGTGTTTCTTCTCTGTAACCACTTGCCATTCACATATTTATGTATGAATAAAATGAGTTGCCGGGATTTTCTGGATTTTTCCCCGCTTCTTTCCCTCCTTAGGGTAGTCCCTGCACGTGCGTCCTCGGTGCAGCCGGAGGTTCGGGTACCTCTGAGGTGCCGGAGCCCTGAGCCGTAGGGCCAGGGATCCGCGGAATCCGTTTCCGCGGCTGGGTCATCGCTGCTGCGTTTTCGGTTCCACCTTCCTATGGCGTTCGGTTCGCGAGGTTTGCTGACTCCGTGCTCGAATTTCAGGTCGGCACACCCAGCCGCTATACGCAACTCTGCTTCCTTCTCGGCCGGCGTCGGCATCATGTTGCGGACGGCCACGCAGGGCGTGTCGTTCTCGCGCTGCTTCCATCGTCGGACGGTCTCCAACTACCCTCGTGCGCCGCGGGTTACTGACCTCGTGCCGCGAAGCACATGTTTGCATTTTTTCCTCTTTCTTCTTTTTTTTCCTACTGCGTCGGCTTCTCTTGGCGGCCACCCTGGCTCGTCACCGCGAGATACGTACAGCCGTTGCCCTGGCTGTCCAGTTCTTGTATGCGGCACATGTTTTCGCATGCTTCAGGTTTTCTAGGTTTTATTCCCCCCTTTTCCCCGAATTTCTTCTTTTCCTTTAGGGTACTTATTTTTCCCCGATGTTCCCATTTTCCCAGAGCCCATTTTTAGGTTTTTCCCCGTCTGTCAAGCGGGGTAGGGGAGGGCAGTTACGCATGACGTAGAATTCGTACGTCATGAAGTATGTTCGCTATTGGCCCTAGCAAACCTGTAATTTCGAATGCTGACCTGCACCGAATATTATCCTCGTATCTACGTTAAATTCACCGTACTGCGTTAGCCCGGGGTTTTCCCCATTTTGTGAATGGTCCCTGTCGGCTTACTTACACTTTTCCAGATTTTCTTATGATGCTTCCAGATTAGAAGCCATTTGAGCCAGTTTTAAACCTTTTAAAACGTTCTTGTTCCAGTTGTCCCAAATCTGGTTTATTCGGACATTCAGTATGACGTGGTATCGAATTTACCATTATGCTTTTCCCTGACCTTCACGGGTTGATTTTATCCCCCCCCCCGGGGGGGGGTCTGGTTTAATTTCCCTCTTGCCTGTATCGTATAAATCGCTCGGGGTTTATTCTAGCAACAGATTATGTGTTAGCATGGGATTTATATGTCCAGGAATATCCATGCTATAGCCTGGTAAATGTTTATTAACTCGTTCAGATTTTCCACCGACACTCCCCCTTTGGATAACTGGCAATCTACCCCTTTCACCTATGTTGCTACTCCTTTCTTCATAGACCCCGTTGAGTTTTTGAAACCTCCTGTTCCAAGAAATCTATGGACATGTTCACCTAATTTATGGTGGGCTTGTTTATAACTTGAATTCGTTTCCTTTTTTTTAAATGCTGCTCGATTGCCAGAATAAGTCTGCACAATCGCTGCTGGACTTCACATTAATCCACGTGTATTCAAGGTACATCGAAACGTTGTTAGGGTATTACTCAGCTCGGCTGCGGAATGCGCTTCATTTACGCTCGGATGTCCGCGGTCTGATCGGTTGCGCGTATACTCCTGCCCGTTGGTCTGAAAGTCCGCATGACTGTACTACTGACAGTCCGCCCCGCCGGTTGTAGCTCCCTGGCGCTCAGGCGAGCGCAGCTCGCCGCCGCCGGACCCGCTGTTACCGACACCTTCCTTATGGGTCGGAATACATCCCGGCCTATTGTATCCTGCCTGATTTACGCGGAAATTTCCCCTGTCACTTTCCGCCCAAGTTTATATTCCTGAATCCCCTCAGGTTAACATCGATGCATTCTTTTCCCTTTTTTGTCCCCTGTAACCGCAGTCCTAATTATTTCACCGTCGATCACCGTCACCGTTTTTCTTTCTGATATCTACGTGTCCAAACACTGATTAGTTCGCAACGACCGTCGCTCCCGACTATCCATATTTCTCCCTTTCTATCAAACGGTTGGCGATGTTTGTGATTTTACGATTTTGCCCCTATTGCTTCTTTGCTACTTGTTGTTCTAATGATTTTTTTGTAACGGTCGGGCTCACACGGAGCATAACGCGAGTGATTTTCCCGGGTACGCGGTACGCGGAATCACATTGGAATTCCTCACGTTCTCAACGGCTACCTCGCGGCGATACAGCGCCGCAGGTAGATTCTCTCGCTCGGTGGTTACCTCGTGGCGCTACGAAGCCACGGGTATTTTCTCACCCGGTTGTTCCGCGAATTAATACAATTGTGACGGGCTCATCGAGATTGCTCATGTTGGACTGCTCAATTATTATTGTTATTACCATTATTAATCGGTACCGCTCATTTGTGGTGTTGCTCACATGCACAGTGTTTTTCGCGCATGTGTTACCATCATTTTGTTGCTACAAATAAAGAGTTTATTTTCACTGTTACCATCGGCAGTGCTCATTTATTTAACCCCGTTCCGCTTTATCTCATCCTGGCAATTCTCAAACAGTATATATGTATACCGTCTTGCCGCTATCATTTTTCTGACACGGATATTAGGCTTAAACGAGGCGGGTTTTTCCCTCCGTTTCCTACTACATGGGACTACCATGTACCGCCAACACGCATCCGCAAAAGGGGTTAAAGATGCTACCGATACTTGATTTCATTAACTAGCTTCAGGAAATTTTGGCGAGGAACGCTTGAGACCATTAGCAATTTTCAACATGTTGACACCTAAACCCGTGAGTTGGGCACTCCCTATTCTGCCTTTTAAGCCGCAACGCGTGCTCCCTTTTAATCCTTCGAGCTTTCCCTCCAAATATTATCCCCTGGCCGAGAGAACATCTCTGATACCAACATTTTAAGGGTACACCGAATGCCTGAAGTGACGTGGAGTGGATGCCAACGGTAATTTCCGTCTCTCTCTAATTTTGGGACATTGTAAACATTTTCCTTCCGACCTCACTTCGTTCGAAATTATCCTTCGTGGGTCTGTCAATAAATTTCGCAGGTAAAATCCCGGGCTTTGCTCTGTGATGCACAGCCGTGTGACATCGCGCCCGGGTTGCTTGTTTTTTATTTTCGTTTTCGGCGCGGACAGTTCGGATTTCTCCGGCGGAGACGATGATCGTCCGTTTAAGTGCTTAAGCCTGGTCGCAACAAACCCGCTGATATTGTCGCAAATTTTAGTTCGTCATATGAATCGGGGAAGGTCACGGTTATGATATCCTTTCCTATGACAAATAAAAAATGTTTCCCTTTTTTACGCACTCGACGGCAGGTGGGCGATATTTCGATCGCAACCGACTTCCTCAACCCTTACGTCAGGGGTAATTTGTTGGGTCAATTCACCCCGATAGATTTTCATTCTACTTTGTGCGCGTCACCGTTCCTACGTTAACCGCTTCGTTCATTGCCAAGGGACGTGCAACGTCCCGAAGCATTTTTAGTAGTAAAAATATATAAACCTTGGGTGAATTGACTGTCATGTAATTCCGTCATCTTCTCGATAAGGGTCGTTACCCTTGCCCCGGTTTTCGTGTTCGAGGTAGATAATTGTTCCCCACATGCGTCCTGAAGCTCGGTATACGGAATACGTGATGCTATATTTTTTTCCCTCGCGGAAAGACTCGTACTTTGCTCTATATATTTGCCGAACGAATTTTTTCCTTCTTCAATTATGCCTCTTTTAAGATTTTAAATTTCGCTTTTAAAATTCCGAATCATTTCCCTGCCGTTCGTACAGAAGTTTTTTTTTTCACCCGCGTCTGGGTATTTTTCCTCATGGGGTTCCACAGCTGGTCCGACAGCTCTACAATATTCCGTATATGCGCAGACGCTACGATTTTCAGCACCAAAATTTTCGTATTACTAAGCAAACGATTTTATTTCCCGATCCCGGGTTTATGTAATTTACGGTATGTCAACCTTCTTAATTGTATGACATTATTTTGCCCAACGTTTGCAACGTTTGATCCTATCACCGAGCCTTGCGATCGGGTGAGGTTATTTCATTTATTTGCTTATTTGTATTTTTTTTTTACTATTTTCCCCGAACGCGGTATGTTCGCTAAAATTATTATTTGTTTGCTTACGGACTTTCTCCCGTACGGTATTTGGTGCTGAAACAAAAGTCGCGTTACACTAGCGTTTATCCTAACGCTTCTTGTTGTTGACCTTGGCGTTGACGCTCGCTGAGTTCCATTAGCCCATGGCGTCTCCGTGCGCGGTGGAAATTCGCGTTGTTTCCTGAGGACTGTTGTCCCTCCTGCGTTATCCAGCGTTGGACTCACCCCGTGAGCTGGCTGGCTGGTACCACCTCACTGAACAGGATCAGCAAGCGAGGGTCTTCGGTTCACACTTTTTCGAAATGAAACCTCTCGACCGGGTCGGCCAGGCTACTCAGTCCACCCGACCGATATCCGTCGAGCAGATAACACGCGAATACATGTAATGAACCAGCACGGGTAGAAAGATTTTTCTTTGTGTTCTTTTTTTCCCAAACTTGTATTTGACGTGACGATCGTGTCGTACCGATCGATTCACTATAAATCAAGTTTTCCGTCGATTTTAAATTTCCATCGATTTCAGCCTCCTTCATACTCACGCGAGGGATTCCACGTTCTTGATGCTCTCGTTTTCTTTACCATCGGTTGTAACAGGAGCGAATGCCTTTTACAATAATTTTCCCGTATTTGCGCACCTCCTTAAGAGGAACGGGCGCTCAAACGGAAGGATTCGTGGACTCGAGCGTCTAGGAATTATGGGTTGGTGTGTCAGAGACGTTTTTGTATGCAAAAGTAATGAGTTTTATTTGTAAATTGACACGTTCTCATATAATTACAGGTTTTTTTTCTTTCTTGAATGATTGCGTTACTTTATTATCGTTCAAACAATTTATTTTCGTTGATAACCAGATGTGTGGAAATCGATTATTCCAATACTCGAATCTTATTCCTCTTTATCTTGAATAATTTACGTGCTTGAAGTTAGAATATTAAGTGGCCGATTTTATTCGCGCGTATACCGCACTGCGCATGCGCGGGTGGCTTCTCGATCGTCGCTGAATTCGGCTGGTCGTCGCGCTCGGCTGTGCTTGCTCTGACGTCACGACTCGGCGATTGACGGTGACAGCTCGCTCACCTCGCGAATTGCAATTGGTGTTTATTTACAAAAGGGACGTTTTTACCTTAAAATGATGGTATATGCGTCTTCAGGAGATGTGAACCTTTCCCTGAGTATGCCTTTTGTTGTCCTTGGAGTTGTCGGCTTATCCCGTGGTATTCGAGGCCTTTCTGACGGTCACTTTGGTCACTTTACCAGTCCTGCTCACTGTCACTCTTAGCCGCTCCGGTCACTTGTGAATGTCATGCGGTCCCGTTCACTCGTTCTGTCATAACTCCGAGTTCAGCACAATTGTTCTAAATCCGAGTTGGCACGTTTTTTGTTTTTATAAGTTCGAAACGGCTCAATTTTCTAAGTTCGAAACGGCACACTTTTTACAAGTCCGCCTCGGCACAGGCTTTATGAGTCCGAAACGGCACAATTTCTACGAGTCCAAATCGGCACACAGTTTCTAAGTTTGAAACGGCACGAGTTTTATATGTCTGAAATGGCACCAAATTTAGAAGTCCGGATCGGCACAATTTTTATAAGTCCAAATCGGCACACAGTTTATAAGTTTGAAACGGCACGATTTTTATACGTCTGAAATGGCACCAAATTTAGAAGTCCGGATCGGCACAATTTTTATAAGTCCAAATCGGCACACAGTTTATAAGTTTGAAACGGAACGATTTTTATACGTCTGAAACGGCACCAATTTTAGAAGTCCGGATCGGCACGATTTTTATAAGTTCACTGGCCGCGATAGTTTATAAGTCCTTTTTCACAAAGTTTATAAGTCCTTTTTCGTCACCAATCTTATCAGTTCACTTTTGCACGGAAGTTCATAAGTCCCGTTTTCACAAAGTTTATATGTCCCAATCGGCACGGATTTTATAAGTCCTTTTTGCACGATTCCACTTTTCTTTCACTTATTTCACTGGGCACTTTTACTTTTCACTGTTCCCTGGTAATCCTGGAGAGTTGCCGCTGGTAAGGTAGATCCAATACTTCTTGATCGACTGCCGAAATCGCCGTCCTTTATACCCCGATTTTGGACTCCCACTCCGTCGGTTTGGCAGATTTCTGGCGGACTCGCGTCTGCGTGCGATCGGCCGATTTTTAATTTTATGATTGGTTCTCCGCGGGAAGCTCCCCTCGCCCTCCAATACCGTGTCGGTATTGCTGTGACGATCATCCGGTGTTACCTTCCGAGCTAATGATACACTCGGTCGGTGCCGTGTGCAGCTCGTCGTGTCGTTATTTTCGTCCAATCAGCGAGGCCGATTTTCCCTCGTTTTCGCCTTTCTGCGACCTTGAGCGTGCTTCTGCATCGATTCCGCAGCACAGCGCCGCTGTGCTTCCGCAACCTTGCTGGTTCTGGTGATTGCGCGTGCGCGTCGCTCGGCATCGATCGTGCCGCCGCTTGATCCCGTCGGATGGCACCACTTGTCTCTCAGTGGCTTATCCGACGGCTGCAGTCTTCCCGGCTGACAGGATCTCCCGGGCTCTCACGGTGTGACGTCACCGGGGCCACACGGGAGATTTTATTATGTAGGGGAGTTATACGGTTTTTCTCAGCCCCGTTCTGCCGTGGTCGTCGCCCTTCATGGTCCGGTTGTTACGGCTGCGACTTACCGCTGCTCTGGGTTCCGGAGTCGGGACCTACACACCTTCCACATATGTCCCGGCCGTTTGCAGTAATTGCATATGATACCTGCCGATTCAATTTTCTTGTTTCGGAATGCACCTGGTGGGCATTCCCGTGCAAGGTGTCCCACTCCTCGGCACACATGACATTTTTTATTGTGTTTTTTATTCGGGTCCGGGACACGTCCGGTAGCAGTGAACCCTTCAAGTTTCTTCCCTACCATGGAGTTGACCATCCCAGGCGCGTTGTCGCTTTTTTGAGGTCGACGGTTCGACCCTTCAAGTCGCATTATTTCCATCATGTGCTCCAGTTTCGCCAGACGCTCATCTAAATTGGAGGCTGGCAGCTCCGGAGTAGCGTGCTTCGAGTGGTATGCTTCGACTTCCTCAGCCCAGTCAAAGGCTTCCAAGTATGGCTGTTCGTAGCCCAAATTCTCAGCTACGGGCGGTGCCCATGCTGCGTGCAACGGAGCGTACGGGTCTGCCCGAGTTTTTCCCTCCAAGGGGTACTCGTGAGCCTCCGCTGCGGACTCCTCCGTTCCTGCAAAGGTACCACCGGGTGGCCCTCTGACTGTCTCTTGCTGCGTGGAGATTTTACTCACTCCCGCCCCTCGCTGCTCTTCTTGTTTATTTTTCTTGGCCTCGAATCGTTTACGGTGCTGGCAATCCTTCCAGAGATGCCCAGTTTTCTTGCAATAGTTGCACACTTTATTCGAGACGTCAAGGTCCCTTGACTTTGGTGGCGGGGAATGCCGGCGCTAGGCCGGCCGGCATTTTTCCGCCCTTAGTCCGTTCTCAAAATTTATTCGTGCACACTTCCAGGTGGCTTCCGCTATGTAGCCAATGCCCGGTGCGTCGATTCCTTCACATAGATTATTTATCACTCGCAGGGTGATATTTTCGGCCCGGGCAGCGTATGCTTCCGTGCTTTCCCGCGCGCCCTGCCGCAACGTAGCAAATTGGCGCTGTAGGGAGGTAGACGACTCATGTTTCCCGAAGCCCGTCTCTATCCCCGACCTTGAGCCCTCAGGCGTGTCGATTATGCCGCGATGCGTTTTTTGCATCACTCGGTCTTCCAGCTTGCAACTCCGTACCATGACGGTGGATCCTTGCCACGCACTTTCCTCGAACGGCGGTTTCGCGGTATCCCCGTGGCCTGGGTTGCTTCCATAGAGTGGCTCTGTGTCCACTACACCGTGTGTCTGTCTAGTCGGTCTGGACACGACTTTCTTGAGGCTGGCTGCGACCTGCAGCGCTTCGCCCTCTGTCCCAGTAGTTGTCCAACGTTGTCCTGCTTTGGACAACTCTGGCGTATGCTGTATACCCATTTTTCCGTTTTGGCGGTATGTATTGTGACCGCCAACTTTTCCCGAACTCCCAAAGATCAAGTGTTGGCCACCAACGGCGTGCCTCTCGACCGCTTTATTTAATTTACGTGGGCGCCAGCCGATTACCTGCTTAATCGACGCGATCGGTACCGATGTTGATAAAAACACGCACTCTCACTGCTCCGGCAGCTGCAGTAAGGCTAGGGTAGAGGGGTGTGGGCGGTGAAAATTTGCTCAATTCCACACAAAACGATACACAGCAAGTAAGCGAAAAATATCCGGCCGAAGCCACCCGATTTATTACAATTTTACACCAACCAAAAATCCGCGTACAAAATTGTCCCTACTAAATTCGCCCCAGCTACTCAATTCACCGGTTTGAATTTCTACGCGTGATCGTCTCTGGCCCGGAGAAAAATAACAAAGGAAAAATAATAAAGAAAAAATACAACGTCGCAGAGAATCGGAGAAATTAATAAAGAGAAAATAAATTATAAAAGAATACCAAGGAAAAGTCTAAGAAAAATATAACGGGCCAGGCCTAATTTTCCCTACTGATCGTAATTATCGGCCGGACTGTACCGCTGTCCGATCGTCGCCGTCGCGCGAAGGGCGATGTTCGGCCGCGCACACTCACACACACAATCTCGGCGTGCAGGCTGCGCCTCGCAAACGCTTTCGGAGCGGTACCTTACGAAAATTCCCCAAAAACGACAACCAATGACAGAAACAACGAAACAATATCGGCGGCGGTCTCGAGTCCCGTTTATTTCATATCGCGATGCCTTTTCGACGTCCTCAGCCGCGAAAGAAAGCCTACGTTTAATTACCCGCGCGAGCTCGATACCCACACGCCGCGACACACTCACTCACTCTCCTCCGTTCGTCGTAAACCACGCGCAGGTGATCTTCCCGATTTTCACGGTACCGGTGCGACGAGAGGCCGTCCAATACCCGGCTCTTGTGATCCCCGAACACGAGGAAAAAAAGGAAAAAAGATAGTGCCCAAAAATTAAGAAGGAAAAAGAACATAAATAATCGACGGAAACACAAGCTTGTTTTGCCCGGGACGGAACTCCACGCCGCGATCGAGTCGCGGGCACGCTCGATAAAATGCGCGCAGAACCGAAGATAGACCGCGTGTCCGACAATTTACAATGGAGTCAAAAGTCTTACCGCAAAAGATGGAAAACACAAGATCCGGATAACTCCTTGCCGGTACCGATTATTCCTCCGTCCTTCCGAGGTAACCGGGTCAAGAAAATTGTCCGTCGAACGGCTCAGAACGATTGATCCTCCTCGCTTCAATAATCCCCACGAAAATGTCGATTCCGCCCGATAGCACGGCGAGCACACACGTCTTATCTTCGTCGCTTCACGGAAGAGAGTCCCGATCTAATTTTCGGAATCGTGCTCGCCGCCTCGCTCGCGTTCTCTCTCGCTCCCCACTTTTCCCGATTTCTGGCCGGTGTCCGGTACCTGGCGACGCCCTACGACTATCGCGAACTGTCACACGCGCGAAATGAATATTCGAACAACAGCTACGCTGACGCTTCATCCGAAAATTCGCGCGAGATTTCGCCACAATCGCAGTTTACGAGGATCTGTGACGCGACCAAAAAAATTACCGCGTCACAGTATATACGCTTTTCTCGTTTTGGCGGTATGTATATACCCTTTTCTCGTTTTGGCGGTATGTATATACCCTTTTCTATTTAGCAGTAGCGTCCTACTTGCTCCAACAGTGCTACACGTGTTTTACGCACTCGTATCAAACTTTAATTAAGTAATGTGGGGTCACGGTGTACACCCTGCACATTACGGGATGCCTTCTAGTCGTTGACGTATTACCCTTTCGGTTCCAGGCTCCCTTACTGATTCTGTTTTTACGTCCCAGTTCTTGGCGACGCTCTTCGGGATCCTGCAGCGATCTCCGAGGACGACGGTTGACTACCTTTCCTTTATCTCGCCTGGATAATGTGATCCACGGTGATCCGATGATCACACCCGTGGTCCGCCTGAACACTTGTCGACCCTGGTTCGCGGAACTTTTTTTTTTTACTCGCTCTCACATGGAGCCACAGCTTTACCGCAATTTGCGGAGGTTGGCGCGATTGGTAATTCGTTATTTTAATTGTTTATTTCACTCTGAGCATCCCACCGCTGCGACCAATGTTATGCCGCAGAAATTCAGGTATTTAATCTGGGTTCTGTGCGCGAGCCGTTGGCTCGTAAGGTTGGGGATGTGCTCAGTAAGGGGTTGGGACCCAAGTGAAGTACAAACGTATAATTTATTTAGATAGTATTTAACAATGTTTGTTTAGCAATATATGTAATAGGTCTAACAATATATTAATATTATCGGAGATTGTTGAACAATGTTCATTTAGCACTATATTTAATGTGCTTAATATTATGTTTTGTGACGTGATTTTTGGATCACCGTCACAAAAATACTAATAAATTGAAATTTTACGGATACGGCTAGTGGTTTGGTTCGGTTAGCCCGTTACAGTTCCCGATTTACTGCTCCTCGGCGGTCCAGGTACCGTCCAGCTCTCGTTTAAGTAAAGTTCGTTAAGGTCACGATCCAGTTTAGACTTTACTGATGAGCGTGGGTGTGGGATAAGCTTGGAGATAACATCAAAAGATTCAGTTCAGGTCGGAATCCTCGAATCTATTCGGTGGAGAGAATCTCGAAGCAACGAGAAACACGAATAGAGGAGAGACCGACGAGATTTCGTCGCGAATACGTCAAAGTCCGGTGCAAACCCGGCACTCTGTTTAGGTGATAACGCAGGACGTTGGAGAACAGGCGGAGGTTTAAGTACGGTCCGGGCAAGGTCGGAACACCTTGTGCTGTGTTTTAGTTAAGAGAGAGAGAGCCTTGTTTTCACGTCCTGAGTTTGGAGTAACGATCGCGACGAATCTCAAAAATTACCGCGTTACAGTTTCGGTTCCCGCTTAATTGACGCTCTGGAAATAGTTTGAGAGGGCAGTAGCTATCAGCTGAGGATCTCGCGATAATCATAACGCTTCCTTAGAATATCGTCGTAGGCTTGTCAGTGTGCCGAGAGTCGTCCTCGAGGCAGCTCGGACCTCTCGCGCGACCAGTGTTTACGTTTGGGCTATTGTCTCGCGCGCTGAGTCGTTCGCTCTCGCTCGTGCTGCCGTAGACTCCGGCTATCGCTCTCGCTTCGGTTCGCGTATCTCGCTCACGCTACCTGTCACTTTGCGCGTTCGCTAGTTGACTCGTATGTGCTGTGTTTCGTGCGGATTCGGTTCCGATTTTACTACCGATTTTTCTGTGCTCAAGATGCGTTCTGAGGAATGCTTTTGAGGTGCAGTGATTGTGTTGGAGTTCTCGAGGCATCGTGAGATGCAGTTCCCGCCCATTATTGAATTAGAATACGCTGATTCGGTGAGTTTATCGTTTCGGTAATTATTTGATCGCGTATCGATCCGCTCTCGTTACGCTCGCCCCGAACCCCGGTCAGCTGAGCGCTCCCGATGCACGAGTGTGCGATCCCGTGGCTTAGCAGCCAATAAATAATTGTTCCCGTTGTTTAAAGTTGAGATTCCGGTTTCGATTTCGTGTTACTTTGTTGGCCAAGGATCGCGACCCTTCTACCATAACCCGCATCCTGAGGAACCGTGCATTTCCGCAATCGTTCGCTTTCGCGAATGCATCGGCGTTAGTTCTCGTACCGTTCAGTTCTCGTTTGTGTGATCTCGTTATTTTTTGTTCTGTTTTCGTGTATTTCCGTTGCGGAGGTCGACCGTTCCATCGACCTCCAGATTAGTCCGGCTTGGCGATTCCGGCGAAACAAAAATCGACCCTGCGGAGGTCGACCGTTCCATCGACCTCCAGATTAGTCCGGCTTGGCGATTCCGGCGAAACAAAGATCGGCCCTTCGGAGGTCGGCCGTTCCACCGACCTCCAGTTTAGCCCGGTTGTTAATACCGGCGAAACAAAAATTAACTGGCGCCCACCGGGACGTCGATGCGTCCGTGGAAGCGAGCGGCCGAAGGTGACGTTTTCTGAGTTCTCGATTTCGCGCTCCGCTCCCGTTCGGTTTGAGCTTCGATTTTCGCGTTTTCGGTTTCGTTTTTTTTGTGTTTTTCTTATTCGCGTTGAGATCCAGGAAAATACGTCCCAAATGGCGCCCAACGTGGGGCCACGCCAATAAAGTAACAGCTCCCGTGTTATTTGTTTAAAATTACTTTTGATTTCGCTCCCGCTCGAGTAAGATAATTATTTCCTACTTCTTTTTTCTCGAAGTTCTCGCGTTACAGGGTAACGCGTTCTCGCTGTGGATGTTCGTACGAACCCACGCGTTCCCGATGACGAATACAGACCTTTTAATTATTTTTTTCTTCTTTTTTTCTATTTTTTTCCTTTGGTCGTTACGTCCGTTCTCGAACCCCTGAAAGGTGGAAACATCTTTTGGGGGGAAACATAGTGCTCTCGAATGCCTCGACGGCAGGTTCCCGGAGATTTTCGTTAATTTCGAATTTTCGAAATTGACGGATTTTCTCACCTGGACGCTCACGCGTCACGCGCGCTAGAGTGGGGGGTAGGTACCGCTAGCCGCGCTTCGGCTCTTATCGCGAAGGTTCTCGAATTGTGACAAACAATTTTGAGTTTCGAGGAGTCCTCTTCTCCTCGCCCTTCTCGCTCTCGATCACCGAAGTCGGCCATTTCTCGGTCATTTTCGTCGTGGACTACCGCCGTGAACGGTCGAAACCTCTCGTTTTCGGAGATGCTCTCGATCCTTCATAAGCTCTCGTAGGAATCGCTTTGCGTACTTGAATTAATTTTCAATGCCGAAGTGATTTTTCCGTCTCGCAATAGTCTCGATTTCGAATTAATTTTCGATTTCGATGAAACTTTCGCTCTCGCAGTATTTATCGATTTCGAATTAATTTTTGATTTCGATTAAATTTTCGATCTCGCAATATTTCTCGATTTCGAATTAATTTTCGATTTCGATGAAACTTTCGCTCTCGCAGTATTTATCGATTTCGAATTAATTTTTGATTTCGATTAAATTTTCGATCTCGCAATATTTCTCGATTTCGAATTCATTTTCGATTTCGATGAGGTTTCCGCTCTCGCAATATTTCTCGATTTCGAATTCATTTTCGATTTCGAAGAAGTTTTCGCTCTCGCAATAATTTTCGATCTCGGATTAATTTTCGATTTCGGATTGATTCTCGATTTCGGATTAATTTTCGATTTCGATCAAAATTTTCGCTCTCGCAGTGTTTCATGATTCGATGAAGTTCTTGCTTGCGGAAGGTTCTTCGAGGCCGAATCAAGATGAAATTCCCGCTTTTCGACGTGAATTAATTTTTCGCTGTTCGAACCGGTTCTCGTTTTCGAACGCGAATTAATTTTCGCCGTTCGGGATTTGTTCTCGCTTATTCGAACTCGAATTAAATTTCGATGTTCGAGTTTTTGTTATTTGTTTATTGTGTTTGTTCAGTCGTGTGGTTGTCGTATTTGTTCGTTGTTTGTCCGAAGTTTGTTATTTGTGTCTTCGACGCGAATTCATTTTCGCCGTTCGATTTTATTCCCGTTATTTCAAACTCGAATAAATTTTCGACGTTTGAATTGTTCTCGTTTATTTGAGCTCGAATTAACCATCGATGTTCGAATGTATTCCCGTTTATTTTGAACTCAAATGAAGTTTTGAAGTTCGAATTAATTTTGTTCTCGTTTTCCGATCTCGGAATTAATTTTCCGAGGGGCGAATTATAGTTTCCGTTCTCGCTTCGAATTCGAATTAACTTTCGAGGGTCGAATTAATTTTCGTTCTCGCTTTCGAACTCGAATTAATTTTCGGGGTTCGAATTAATTTTCGTTCTCGCTTTCGAACTCGAATTAATTTTCGAGGCTCGATTAATCCTCGTTTTCGCTTTCGAACTCGAATCGATTTTCGACGCTCGAAGCGATCCCCTGATTGGGTACGGGTCGACAGCGAAGCATTTTGCTGGCCGCAGTCAGACCGGATCCCGACGTGAAGTGTGACGGACGCGTGAGTGTCCGACCGCTGGCAACGTTCTCGAAGTTTTCAATTTCGGATAACATCCGATTTGGACACAGCTCTCGCATTTTATGGAAGTTTCGAGTCCGAATTAACATTCGATTTCGAAATTGCTTCCGGTTTGCCGGAAAATTTCGACTTCGTGTCCTTCGCCGATCTCGGAACAGTTCTCGCCCCAAAGAATATTTTCTCGACACGATCCCGCGTATCGAAGCCCTGTCACCATGCTCCCGTTCGTAATCAAAGACAGAGGCAGCTACCGGACGTAGACCCAGCTCCCGACACGTCACTAGGCGACGTTATAGCGAAGGCGACTACATTGGTCGCGTAATCGCTTTTAGGGTCGACGTCGATACTTACGGACACAATACGCCACCTTCGGTATTTAACGTGCCGTCTCCGCCTCACGGCATACGACACGGCACCCATGTGCGAGGGGCCGGGATCACGCCCGGTCAACGCACCGCCCCGACTCCCGGCACGCACGCGAGCGCTGCCGCAAGCCAGGGGCGGCTACCAATCCCTACCCGGAGGCTTAGCCCGGGTAGGCCCCTTGGTGAGGGGGGGAGCACTTTCCAAACTCCCTACGGCCTATGCAGGACCGCACCCGAGTTGAGATGTCGCGCAACTCACACGCAGCACTGCCCCCGCGAGTCCAACCCAATGGCCGGGCGGTGACGGCGCAGACCGTCACCGGGCTTCCCGGCCCCCGCGGTACCAGTATTCGCCACTGGTCGGACGTTCGTGGGTCAATTTGACCCACTACCGGTTAAGGCTCTAGCCAGCCTTGGCACCGGTCGGCCAGCTCGGGTACGCGGGTCCGCCAGACCCGAAAGGGCCGGGGCCTTCGGCCTCCTGCACCCTCCCCTGCGTAAACGGGCGACCTAGTCGTCAACTCTGGCCTGGGCCCTCGTCTCGAAGGCCCAGGCCGCAAAACGCCTGAGGGCCTGGAAATGCCCGGGGGAGTTGACCACCCCGGTCATATCCCAGGCCCCGTCGCCACCGCGCACAATGCCCATCGCCGGCACGTCCTTCCGCTCGCCATAAAGCCGGAACTCGAGCAGAACATGAGGGGAAGTCTCCTCAGCCTCACCGCACCGGCACAACGGGGTCTCCGAAAGAGTCCTCCGGTGAAGGTACTCATTCAGAGACCCGTGACCCGTGAGGATAAAGCCGGTGGGGAGGCCGAAGCAACTCCCCCTCAACAGCTCCGCGGGACCCGCCGGATCGGGGACGTACTGGCGGGTAGTCCCGCCATTCCCGCACGCCCGCCAACGGTCCCGCCACTCCCCCCAAAAACACCCCGCATCCGGGCCCGCACCGCGGTTTCCCCCTCGCCTTCTACATGAGGAAGCCCCCACGGGACCGGCTCTCCTTGCCGGAGAAAGTACGCCGCCTCGGCGTACTTAGCCTCCAAGTCCCACGGGAGCTCCCCCATGAGCACCGTCATCGCCTCCGTCGAAACCGTCCGGCAGACGGACAGCGCAGCGAGGAGGATCGGGCGCTGTGCCCTGTTGAGCTGGACGCGCGCCGTCACCCTCGCCCTCACAAAGCCCCCCCAGACCGAAGCGCCGTACATCGCGCACGGGACAAAGAGTCCCCGGTACCAGGACCCGATAGTCCTACGCCGGAGACCGCAGTCCCACCGCATCACCCGCCGCAGCTGCCACACGAGGGAGGCGGTCTTCTCCCGGATCCCCTGCAGGTGGGGCCCAAAATTGAGCCGCTCACCCACAAGGATGCCCAGGTATCGGACCTCCTCCCTGTACGGCACGGCAACCCGGTCCAGGAGGACCCTGGGGCGCCTGGTGCTCGCAAACCTGCCACGAAGCACCATGCAGACGGTCTTGTCCCGAGAGACTTCGACCGCCGCACTGACGCCCCACTCCCTGACCGCCTCCAGGGACTCAGTGGCCCGAGTCTCGATCTCAAGACGCGAGTCCCCCGAGGCGATCAGGAGCGTGTCATCGGCATAGGCGACGACCTCCACCGCAGCATCCCGGAGCCGCCGCAACAGGGGGTCCAAGGCCAGATTCCAAAGAATCCGCCCGGACATAGACCCCTGTGGGCAGCCCCGCTGCACATCCAGCTCAACCCGATCGTACCGAGAAGCCATAAACGCGCGACGTTGGCTGAAAAAGCTCCGCCAGATGCCCAATTCAGGGCATCCGGCGGCACCTAGGATCCCGAGGACGGTGTCCCAGCTCAGGTGATCGAAGGCCCCCTTGAAGTCCACAAACGTACCGAGTACGTATTTGTGGGGGGACTCCTCGACCACCTTCATCGCCAGATGCCACGCATCCTCGGTGCCCCTGCCGGTCCTGAAACCAAACTGCCGGTCAGAAAGGGAGTGAACCTCCCTCGCTTCCAATCTTCGCACCAAAACCTTCTCCAGCAGTTTGCCCAAGACCGACAAGAGGCTGATCGGTCGGTACGATCCAGCCTCGTCGCGCGGCTTCTTAGAATGGCCACGACGCGGGCACTCTTCCACTGGGGCGGAAAAACCCCAGCTTCCAAGCAGCCGTTGTACATGGCCAGGGCCAGATCCGGCACAAACGAGACCAGTGCCCGCAACATGCGGACACCGATCCCGTCAGGCCCGGGTGCACTACACACCCTCATTCTCCTGAGGGCACCCCTGAGCTCTGCCAGCGTGATGAGGGCCGGGGGATCGGGCGCCGGGTGGTTCTCCTCCTCTCGTGGCTCCCTTTCCGGAAGCCGAGGGAAAAACCGTTCCAACAGCGCCCTGGCACTCGCCTCCCAAGAGGTGGCAAGCGCCCCCCCGACCCTAACCCCACCAATGTCGACGGGGCCCCGCCGACCCCGGAGGATGCGATAAACGTCCCCCCAGGGGTCCGCGTTGCCCACGTCGCCCACAAAGCCCCGCCAGTCGTCCTCCTTCCTTTGGAGGACCAGGCGGTGGTAGCTCCGGGCGAGCTCACGATACTCGACCCGCAGCCCCGCCCGGACCTCCTCAGGTTCGTCGTGCCTTCTGGCACGCTGGAGGGCCACCCTGGCCCGCCTCGCCAGCCGCCTCGCCGAGGTAAGCTCCCGGCTCCACCAGCGGGATCTCCTTCGCGGCACCGTGCCCGCCCTCCCCAGCCGAGAGTCGTTCACGCCCTGGAGTAGAGTCGTGACCGCCCCAGCCAGGGCGACGGGCCCGGCCTCCACCAACGCGTCGCCATCCAGGCCGTCCGCAGCCTGCTCCAGGGCGGCACCATAAGCCGCCCAATCCACGCCGACGGTCCGCCACCTGAGAACAGGCAGCGGAAGATCGGACGCCCCATCCCTCCGGAGAAGGGTCACACACACGGAGTTGTGGTCCGAGTGCACCAGCTCGGGCAGGATCTCCCACCCGACCCGGTACACCCGCTCAACACCCCTCCCCAGAGTCACGTCGATATCCGATCTACCCGTAGGTCCGTCAAACGTGAAATACCGGGATGGCTCGTTCAAAACCTCCAAGTCACACGCGACTATGAAGGCCTCAAACTCGCCACCCCTGACGGCATTCTGGTGCCCCCGGAAACGGTTCTTGGAGTGCCACAGGCGAGACACGGCGTTTGCATCCATGCCTGCCACCACAGGGGCCCCCAGCAGCTGGGTAAATACCCACTCCAAATACTGGAGATAACTACCGAGGGGCTCCCCATGACGGCAGTACACGGAGCTAAGGTACAGCGAACCGAAGCCGCCGCGCACCCACACCGTGGCACCCCCGTCCCCGTCATGCACGGCGACGACCGTCGCATCAAGCAACGCGTTGGAGAGGACGACGGCAGACTTGCCGTCGCCGCTCTGGAAGACCCGCATCCAAGCCGGGAGCCCCGCCACGAAACCACCCGCCCGCAGGTATGGCTCCTGCAGCAGTGCGGCGTCGTAGCAGCCCTCGATAAGCGCCTGGCCGAGTTCGGCCATCACCCCTCGGGACCGCTGGCAGTTGAGCTGGAGGACACGGAGCCGGACCGGCTCTGGACTCCCCAGCCCACCAGCAGCACACGCAGGGGGAGGCCGACTAGCCATTTTGGCTTAGCGAGGCGGGACAAACCGGAGCCCCATGCCGGGCCCGCTCCTCCGCAGCTGCAGCCCGCTGCCCCTCAAGCGCCGCCCGATAGAGCGGGCACGACCCATCCATCGCCCGATGGGCGTCCTCAGGCCGGCCTCCCTGCAGTTAACACAGCAGGGAGGCTGCCCCCTCGCCGGGCACGCCGAGGCGGAGTGCCCGACTCCGGCACACCAGCCACACGTCAGCTCCCGCTTTGGGCAGGACGCAGACGGGTGGCCGAAGCCCAGGCACCGGAAACACCGGTCCGCCTCGACGTAGTCCCGGACTAGGCAGGAGTGCCAGCCCAGGAAAACCCGACCCTTCGCGACCAGCACGGCCGCGACCTCCGGCGCGACCTCCAGGACCCAGTTGTTGGCCTTCAGGGCCGCCCTACGCCCCTCAAACTTCCGCGCGACCCTCACGGCCGCGCGGAACTCCTCCTCGCTCATGCCGGGCGGTCCTTGAGACCGGAGGGCGGCCAAAACCACCCCCTCCGACGTCTCCTCCGGGACCGCAAAAACCCCTAGCTTCCTCCTCGGCGCCTCGGGCGCCGACACGGTCAGCCCACCCCGGCGGATGGCCTCGTTCCCACGGAAGAATTCGAGGTCCGCCTCCGTGCGGGTCTCCACAAGGACACCCCCCGGGACGGACCTCACCCCCGTAACACAGACCGAGGCTTCCCCGGGGCTGACCAGCTCCGTGAGCTTCGCCTTTACCTCCGCCGGCGCCAATGACCCCTCTGCCGCCTTTACGAAGACGGCATGCTGAGGGGTCCGCGGCGCCCGCCGTCTCGGCGGGGGAGGGGGACACACCACACTCGCCCCTACCGGACGCGGGGGCACCCCCCGGGGGGGCGCCGCACCCACGGCTTCGGCGAAGCTCCTCGGACGCCCGGGCGCCGCCGGGGCAATAGGGCGCGGAAACGCCCCAGGCCCCACCGATCGATCCGCCACCTGGCGGACGACGAGCTCGTGCGCGGTACGCAGGCCCGCACACTCGCCCGTCAGTCCCTCAACCCGCCCCGACAACGCGACGAGGAGAGACATCATCCCCCCAGTCTCTCCTCGATGTACGCGGCTACGCCTTTCACCACTTTGTTGTCGGGGTCCAGGGTGCTTGCCCGTACCTCCCCCGCCAGCTGTTCCGCCCGGGCCACAACCTCGGCGAGCTCAACCCGCCTAGGGGGCCCCTCCCCGCCGAAGGCTGTGGCCGGAACAACCAGCCGAGCCAACGGCGCAGCCATCCCGACAGCCCCGGAAGGCTCAGCCACCCGCTCAAGCGACCGCTCCGAAGGCTCCGCCGAGACGGCCGTCGCCTTCGACCTCTTCTTCGAGCGCTTCTTCGACCCCTTCGCTCCCGAAGTATTGGCGGCCGGCGCGGACTCCTGACCCGCAGTCGAGTGCCCAGAGCCCACTGGTCCGTCCACCCCAACCGACGACTTCGCACCCCCAGAGGGCGGCACCCGGCCCGGGGACCGGTCAGCACCGCGCTCACCCGCGGGTGACGCCGTCTTCCTGCGGCCCACCCGCTTCGAGCTCTTCGGCCCCGGGCGCGCCGCAGACGCGGATTCCTCAACCTCCGTATCTGACCCCGTCGCGGTGTCGGAGGGCAGTCCCCGAAGACCGGGATCGGGCTGAGCCCCACTACTCACCGCCACCGGAGACTTGCTCCTCGCAACCGCCAACCTCTTCAAGCTCCGCGAGCTTCGGCGCGACACCGACGTCGACGCCGACGCGGCTGACTCCGCCCCCGAAGACGCCGCCGAGTCCTCGCCCGAACGGGGCGCTCTCCTCTTCATCGCAGGTGAGACAGGAGGAGGACCCATATTGGACCCCCTCTCCAGCAACACCACGAGCTCAGCGCCCGGAGTGGCCGAACCACCCCCTGCGCCGAGGCTCTCCTCCACCTCCATCCTCGATGTTTGGGCCGCGGGAAGCCCAATGTCCTTAGACACCTTTGATACTCTATTAGACCCGGACATAGTTTCATAAAGTAGGGCTTTTTTTTCGAGATTCCCCAGCTCGCTCCACCCACACACCCATACCCCCCAAAACCACCCCTCAACCCGAAACCCCAAGCCCCCCAACCGGCTAAACCCAAACCGCAACCCCCCTCCATGTACCTCCGGCTTACTGCAGCGTAGCCTCGGCGGGGACAACACCCGGCCACCCCCGCAGGTCCGCACCCCGGTGCTACCGGGCCCTGCAGGGACGACACAGGCTTTTTACACGCGTTGTTACGGGGCAGCCCACCCGGGTAGCGAATCCGAGTCGGGCCCCGGTACTACCGCGCGGCCCCCAGGCGTGTCAACCCTCATCCGAGAGGGCCTCCCAGGTTTCCCGCTGTACCCTCGCCGCATTCGCCAGAGGCACCAGAGGAGGACGGTTCAGGCGCACCGGAAGGAGCGCCCGAGATAACGGGGTGTGTTGCTCTTAGCTGGAACCTCACCGCCGACCCAAAGCGGACACGCCGCTCGGCCCGACGGATCATCGGAACACGGAGCCCCCCCACCACTACAAGGTGGCAACACTCGGGGGGGTACTTACGGACACACCGTAAGGGCTCCCATGGATTCGGGTGCTACTAGGACCTTCGAGTTCTAGTCCCCGTACACGGTTTCGGCCATAGCTCGCGCTTGGCAGACCTTTCGGTCTCGGCGTTCGATTATGAGCTGGAAGAGCAAGTTCCCGTACCCAGCCCCGGCCGTAGCTCTCGCCTTGTAGACCTCTGGGTCTCGGCGCTCGAGTCAGAGAAAAGAGCAAGCGCCCGTACACGGCCTCGCTCGTAGCTCTTGCTTCGTAGACCTCCGGGTCTCGGCGCTTGATTCAGAGAAAAGAGTAAGCTTCCGCACCCGGCTTGGCCGTAGTTTCCGACGATGGAGGTTTCTCCCGGACCTCGGATCTCGATTACTGGACCAAGGGTCCAAGCTCTCGCACCTGGCCGGATGGCCGAAGCTCTCGGAAATCAAACGGTGAGGACAAGGATTCCCACTGTTGTGCCGCAGAAACTCGGTTAGCTACTCCGGGTTCTGTGCCTGAGCCGTGAGCTCGAATGTTCGGGATATTTCCAGTAAAGGGTTAGAACCCAAGAGAATGAATGCACAATTTAATAAAAAGGTCTTTATTAGGTTATTGAATATTTACCAATCTCGGTACACCCCGTAGCGAGCCACTCGCTAATCACATTTATCTCGGTTATGAAATATAACGTATTGTAATCAACCGTACCGTATCCTAAGTTCTGATCAGACTGCCGAGTACCTGCTCTCGATCCTCTATATACTCATCGAGAGCACGTATGTCAGCTTAATATCTAGCGCAAGTTTATGGTTTACTTTAATCTTATAAACAAATATCTTTCCAAATCCTCGCTTTTCTGCGGGCGAGATTTGGAGCATATTTTACATTTCGCAATAATTGCCTCGGTACTCGAGCCGATGCTCCAGTTACCGAGTCGCTCGCGATGGCCTAAGTGCTGCGTCAGCGATGTCCGGTGACGCGCTCGACGCTCGAAGTACGATCGTCGCGTGCCGTTGCGTACCTTACTATTTCGCAACCGGTGTCCCGGATTAATATCTTACTACGCCAGCCGGGGTACAACATTCCTCCCCCCTAAAAAGAAAAGAAATTAATTTAATTTCTTTTCGCTCGTCTCCGGCGAGCTTTATTTTTACAATCCCTCGTGTACCCCGTGCTTGGTATTACACGCAACTATTCACATCTTCTGGTTTCTCTTTTTTTTCCCCGGTTGCTTAGACGTATTTATGTTCCAACAAATACCTTTAAAAATAATCTGGCTTTTTAATTACTCGTTTCTCGACCATTGGTTATTTCCTATAATTAGCACCGTCCCAAGTCCACACACCAACGTGCACTTGCATATAGATATATATATAACAAAATTTTTCCCCTTAAAAAATGCTCCCATTCTAGAAAATATTCTTCCACAAGGTGTTTTCCCCACAATAAGTGCTTCCCCACTATACTAGAAAATCCCCCATACGTGGGTTTTCCCAAACTAAGTTTCTCCCCCATAGTAGTAAAACTTTCTCGCGACTCATTTCCACCTATCCTTCCTTTCCGCCTTCCCCATCGGAAGGTGCACACGACGTTGTCCGAGGATGAGCCGGTTACCCCGTTGGTGGTTCGTCCTGGTTCGGCTGGTCTATTCAGCCCGAACGTGAAGGAGGTTGTGCCCGACCAGACCCCTGGTCCGGAGATCTGGATGCGAAGTCGCCCGACGCCACCGGCGCCGCCCCTGGTGGGTTTCCCTACCCGATGTCCACGTCTCACGTTGGCGCCCGTTCGCTTCCGTTCCCGGTCGTCTTCTCAAGGTTATTGCCGTGCCCGGCGACGGTTGTCTGCTGAGGAGCACGTTGCTCGTGCCGTCGCTTGCTGATTCCTTCGTTGCGCCATCCCTCAATTCAGGGTCAATGGTGCTACGCACTGCCGGTCGCCAACTTCGTGCGGGATTGTCTTTCTGCTGTATTGACTCTTCCTGGCGTCTCGCCGCTCACAGACCTGTCGTGCAGCGACGATGAGTCACCGCCCTGGCTACAATTTGTTATTGGTGAATTTGGTTTTTCCGCTTCCCCTGTCTCTTCTTTTCCCCATGGGCGTCCTCTCGACCTTGGCGCTGGTTGTCATATTTGCCCGGAGTGGTGACCAATTGATGTAATTCTTTTCCGGGATTACGAGATTTGCCATTATGATTTTTCTCGAGTTTATGCGTCTCAGTTTCGGCAGTCGTTGATTCTCCAAAAATTGATTCTGCCGTGGTGTAAGCTTTCAGTACATCTTCAGCGGAATAATTAACATCCGCAGTCAACTGGTGACTTCTTCAAACTTGTTGTCAATACCGTTGGATGCAACATATCCGTCAAATTCTTCCTCCATACCAGAATTATTTTCTACGTTTATGTTTTATTTCCATTTGGGCGAGGCGATAACCCGCGCCGCGGGATCGGATTTCTGCTGCGTCGACTTCCGCGAGCGGTGCACCGAGCCATTGCCCTGGCCGTTGGACATCGTAACGTAGCTGTCCCTAACCTACCGCACCCCGGACGGGCGACGTATCCGCATCGCTCTTCCTTCGGGTTCTTCTTTTTTTTTTTTTTACCTCCGTTTATTTATTTTATTATTCCTTTCTTCATTATTCTCTCCCCTTACTCACTTTTGCTTCCCACAGGAATTATTTTTTTTCGTTTTGATTCCTCTTTTCCTCTCTTTTTTATATCATTTTCCCCTTTTTTTTTATTTGATTCCTCCCGTGGGGTTTTCCTCCCCACACCGGGATTCAGTTTTATTATTTTCCCCCTTGACGGGAGAAAATTTTAGCCGGGTCGTTTTACCCCCCAAAAATTTTTTTTTAAACTTTCACTCCGACTATTATTCGTTTGCACTGATCCTCTTCCCGACAGTCTCCGCGACGGATTTTTTCCCCAGCTGCTCGGTGTTCCTCCTTCGTTCCATGTTGTTCTCGCCGGCAGATCTTCCCGTGGCTGGACTCGCGCCGTCTATGAATAGGGTGCTCCTTCGCCCTATTTATAGGGAAAAATTGCCTCTCCCGGCGAAGCCCTGTCGTAGGCGGTGACTGTGTATGCCCTTGCTTGAAATTCCCCTATAGTCCCTTCCTGTCCCGGTGATGCGGGCATCCCTTCGCTCCTTTGCTCGTTCTGCCGGCCCCCATTATTGTCATTATCTTTGGTCTGCCTGTTGTCCCGCTTACGTACCCGGCAATCCTTCCAGAGATGCCCAGTTTTTTTACAGTAATTGCACGAAATGCTTGCCATATGAACGTTCCCCGGGGCCGGTAGGAAGAGCCTAACTCGGGCCCCCTGTTGACAGTCCTTGGCCACGTGGCCGGTTTGTCCACATGTATAACAGGTGCGTGCTTCCTCCTTGACCGCGCCGTGTGACCGCCGCGGGTTTCCACCCCCCAGACTGGATCTTGCCGAGTCCTGACTGCCTGGGTGCCCCTTCGTCATTTTCTCGACCTCTATGGCCCCGACGATAGCGTCGTGCAGACTCGAATAATTACGTGATCGCACGAGGGTCTGTAATTCCTTATTCAGGCCGACCTCGAAATTCATCTGTGCGGTTTTCCGGAAGGCATTTCCGATGTAGCGAGCCCCCGCTGCATCGACTCCTTCACACAACTTCTCGATTAATTCCACCGTCAGGTTTTCGACCCGGGTGGCGTAGGTTGAGACGTTCTCTGTTGGTTCCTGTTTCAGTATGCTGAACTGGTATTGCAGAGAGGCGAGGGACTCTCGTTTCCCATAAAGTGCCTCTAATTCGGTTCGTAAATCCCGCAGGGTTACAATAGTTTTGTGCCTCATTTCCCGCGTTGCTCGATCCTCCAGTTTGCTGCTCCGGATGAGCATAAGAAGAGTAGACCGCTGCTCGGGAAGAACCAATCCCCATACTGCTTCACATGATAAAATAAAACCGTCGAGCTTCGTGGGATCGTTCCCGTCGAAGGTTTTAATATTTCGCAGGGCGGCGGGTATATCCAAATACACCGGTACCGCCCTAATCTGGGTCGATACCCGGGTTTGTCGCCGAAATGGTGACTGCCGCCGCGGCGGGGTTACCCCTCCCCGTTGTGGCCCACGGGACTCCAGAATGTGGTCCCTCATGGTTTCCTCCAAGGCCAGGAGACGTTCGACCATGGAATCAGCATCCATCGGTGGTGCCGCCTGGGACCGGTTGCGAGCTTCCTCCAGCTGCCCCTCAAGTTCACTTATTCTCCCCTGCATCTGCGCGATGGTATGTACCGTCTCGTCCTCAGGGCCTAGCTGACTCTCATTTCCTCCCCGGGATTCCCTGTTGTCCTCGTGCGTGTCCTCCTGTTCGGTGAATAGGGTTCTTCGGGTAGCCCTCAGGGCAGGTTTGAGCGGAAGACCATTGCCTCCCCCGTGTTCGCCGTTCCCGCCGATAGCCCTGTGCCCGACTTGGCCTCGTAATGAGCGCGCCATTCGGGAGATTTCGGCGCTCGAACATCTGCACGTCGATGTTCTCCCAGCCAGTTCCCCTCTGGGTGTTTACCCCGTACAGCGGGTTTGGCGAATTTCCCCGCCCCTCCTCGTTACCTTCAACCGATTGCTCCCCCAGCACCTCCCGTGCCCGGTTCGTGATGTCGGCTAGGGCGCCTTGGACGCCCTCAACCACCCCCAATGCTTCCTCCCCCGTGCTTGGGGTTCCCCTGCGCTGCCCTGACCCCGGGGGTCCCTGGGGCAAGTCGCGCTCACTCATTTTATTTTATTTTTCCCGTTTAACTTTTGAAACTGTTGAACTCTTCTCCGTCCCTTATCTGTCTCCAGGTTTGTTCCCTCTTTGCTCAGCTTTTTAACCCTGGGTTACTCTCGCGTTGGCCACCGGTAGCGTCCTACCGGTCTTGGCAAAGATCTTCCGCGTCCGCGCGGGCTTTCGATTTACACTCAGTGATGGGGCCACCTCCAGTGTGCCCTACAACTCTTCCGTGACCCTCTTGGTCCCGGGCTTCCTAACGGTTCCCGTCCCCCTCAATGAGGACGCCCTTCGAGGATCCTGCAGCGATCCGCGGAGGCTACGGTTGATTACTCTCGCTGAACACTTGTCGACCCTGGTTCGCGGCACTCTCTTCTCCCTCAATGGAGGCACACAGGTCGTCGTACGATCTGGTAAATATCGTTTTCCTTTTTTTCTTAATTCTCTCTGGATATCCCACCGCTGCCACCAATGTTGTGCCGCAGAAACTCGGTTAGCTACTCCGGGTTCTGTGGCTGAGCCGTGAGCTCGAATGTTCGGGATATTTCCAGTAAAGGGTTAGAACCCAAGAGAATGAATGCACAATTTAATAAAAAGGTCTTTATTAGGTTATTGAATATTTACCAATCTCGGTACACCCCGTAGCGAGCCACTCGCTAATCACATTTATCTCGGTTATGAAATATAACGTATTGTAATCAACCGTACCGTATCCTGAGTTCTGATCAGACTGCCGAGTACCTGCTCTCGATCCTCTATATACTCATCGAGAGCACGTATGTCAGCTTAATATCTAGCGCAAGTTTATGGTTTACTTTAATCTCATAAACAAATATCTTTCCAAATCCTCGCTTTTCTGCGGGCGAGATTTGGAGCATATTTTACATTTCGCAATAATTGCCTCGGTACTCGAGCCGATGCTCCAGTTACCGAGTCGCTCGCGATGGCCTAAGTGCTGCGTCAGCGATGTCCGGTGACGCGCTCGACGCTCGAAGTACGATCGTCGCGTGCCGTTGCGTACCTTACTATTTCGCAACCGGTGTCCCGAATTAATATCTTACTACGCCAGCCGGGGTACAACACCACCGATGGAGACAACGCTGCAGGAAGGAGGTAACGTAGACATTTAATTGCTTACGTGTGGTCGTCCTCAAGAGTGTTGTCCCTTGTCTTGTAATATTACCTTCTCGAACCGCGATTGAGAATTAAGTTCTTCGCGGTGAGTACCGATATATAATAATAATTACGGAACGTCCCGTTTTCTTCCGTTCCGACCTTACGGCGGAATAATTTTCATCTTTCGGATTTGCCCTGAATGTTGGAAATTATTCTTCCGTCAGGAATTTTGGAAAAATTTGCCCCTGAAAAAAAAGACAAAAAACGGGAATTTTTCTTCCAAGAATATTTTTTTCAGCGATATTTTTTCCGCCTGCCGTTCCCAAACCCGCACATACTCTGAAACTATTTTTTTATTATAATATCGAAAGAATATATGTATATATATTCTTTCGATATTTAAAAATAGATATATATGACGAATTCACGTCTGTCCCCCCCCCCCCCCCCCAGTAAAATAAAAACCCGCATAAACTCTGAAATTGTTTTTATTTTTTATAAAAAAAATTCTAAAAAAGAAAAATAGTTTCAGAGTTTATGCGGGTTTTATTTTCTCTGGGGGGGGGTTGGAGATTCGTCATAGAAAGGTGAAACAGACATTTTTGGAGGTTGGCAACTCGTCGGTGGCAACGGACTCGAGAAAGAAGAGCTCAACAGATTAGTATACTTACGCAGTTGGTTATAATCTGCAATTTTTGCTCTCGACGAGCAAGTTTTGCTCTGACGATCCGAGGAGGATGAGCAACAGGTTCAGCAACACTCGATGTGCAAGACTTCCGCTGATCGGCAATCCCATACTCCGTTGATTCTGATTCAGCAATATGCACGTGCTAAAAGCTAAAACAGGAAAAAAAAACACATAATTAATTAAAAAAATTAATTAAAATCGACCTAACGCTATCCATACATACCCAGCAACGAAGGCTGCTCGAGCCTCCGTCACAACAACCTTTTCACGAAATCTGAGAGATGAGACTCTCCTCCAGCGTCGAGGCACCGGCACCTGGAACAAACAAATTAAAAATTAATAATATAAGAAAAAAATGTACAAACGTCGAAACAACACTTACCTGGCGTATGCATCCTCTATCCAACTGCGGTATCGTTCCACTCGCTCAACAGTCCATCGATGGCAGTCAGGAATACCCGAGTCTCTTGCCTCGCCAAGGCCCCTTGCCATGGCGTCCCGCTGCTGTCTACCTGCAACCAAAAATACATTATTAAAAAGAAAACATTACATAAACAGAATACCTACCAGGGACACATATTGACCTTGCTCTGAATGAGGCCAAGATGTGCCCCAGTCTCCGTCGCCTCGCCGTTGGCAGGTGCATCAAGCATCTCGCTGCTTTCCCAACATGAACAATAAAACAAAGAATACATTTAATAATACATCATATAAAAATAGGTCAATTTGCATTGACTAAAGAGCGACTTTACCTATTTTTATATAATATATTATTAATTTTTTTCTTTATTTTATTTTTCAGGTTGGGGAAGCAGCGAGGTGCTTCATGCACCTCCCAACAGCAAAGCGACGGAGACTGGGGCACATCTTGGCCTCGTTCAGAGCAAGGCCAGTTTGTGCCCCTGGTAAGCCTTCTTTTTATGTAATGTTTTATTCTTAACAATGTTTTCTTTTTGCAGGTAGACAGCAGCGGAACGGTGTGGCAAGGTGCCTTGGCGAGGCAAGAGACTCGAGTATTCCTGACTGCCATCAATGTACTGTTCAAGGAGTGGAACGATACCGCAGTTCCATAGAGTATGTATACGCCAGGTAAGCGTTGTTTTGACGTTTGTAAATTTTTTTCCTACATTATTAATTTTTTATTTTGTTTGTTGCAGGTGCTGGTGCCTCGACACTGCAAGAGAGTCTCATCTCTCAGATTTCATGAAAAGGTTGTGGTGACGGACGCTCGAATCGCCTTCGTTCAAAGAGTAAAACACATTATTGATTAAAAAAATTAATTAAAATCGAACTTATGGTATCCATACATACCCAGCAACAAAGACCATTCGAGCCTCCGTCACCACAACCTTTTCACAAAATTTGAGAGACGAGACTTTCCTCCAGCGTCGAGGCATCGGCACCTACAACAAACAAAATAAAAAATTAATAATATAGGAACAAATTTTTGCAAACGTAGAAACAACGCTTACCTGGCGTATACATATTCTATGGAACTGCGGTATCGTTCCACTCCCTGAACAGTACATTGACGGCTGTCAGGAACGCCTGGGTCCCTCGCCACGCCGAGGACCCTTGCCGCACTGCCTTGCTGCTGTCTACCTGGAACAAAAAAAAATACATTATTAAAAACAAAACATTATATGAAAAGAATTCTTACCAGCGGGGGGGGGGGGGGAGGCATATCAGCCTTGCTTTGAACAAGACCGAGATGTGCCTCAGTTTCCGTCCCTTTGCCTTCACCTCGCTGCTTCCCCAACCTGAAAAATAAAAATAAGAATAAAATACATAATTTATTATATAAAAATAGGTCAAGTCGCACTGGCTGAAGTGCGACTGAAAAAATGTAAAATAAAAACTCACCACTGACAAGTAGACACTTGTTGATTGCCGGTGTAAACACCGATCGCCTATCACACTAAATTCGAAAAATAACTGCAAAGAAAAACACTGTCACTCGCGAACTACTTTTGTGAAAAATAACTAATTATTTTCCCGAGGTGATTCACACCTCGGAAACACTGTAATTACTTTAATAATATTTTTACAATCAAAAACACATACACGGAAATCCGCAGACGAGGCAGGCGCGTGCCACGGGCAGGGGGCCCCCCCGAGCCAGTTGGCGGCCGCCTAGCATTCGCGTCCCCATACTCGGTTGGTAACCAATCGGGGTACCTAGTTAGAATTTTTTAAATATTTTGGACGGAAGTAAATAATTAAGCTTTTGTAGGCCATGAAATACTTTTGTCCGAATTATTGACATATTCTTGGGGAAAATTGGAAAGACGATTTGTTATCGACTGCGATTACTACCGCAGTCTGGAACTATAATTAGTTCCAGTCTCTGACGCGACTGTTATGCGTTAAAATCGGACTTATAAAAATATTCGACTCAAGAATTATCATCGACTTTCCGCCCGTATTGCACGTATGAAATGTGGTTATTTTAGCGACGGGAAAAACAGTATATCATGCTACAAGGGATGAAAGTGCGTCTTTTCACCGGGTGTGAAATTTGATGCCTAAGCGAAGCGAGGGCAGAAATTGGCCATATTTCTATGCCTGCAACGGGGATGGAAATTGGCTGAGTCTTAACGAGCGGGAGGAAAAGTTATTTAACGGGAGGAAAAGTTCACTTTTTCTTCCGCTAAATCACTTTTCCTCAATTGGTCCAGGGCAACCAATGATCAAATAACTTCTTAACTGGCATGTGCGATCTGTCTGCACAAATATACAAAAAAAATGGACACTTGACCATTTTTTAGAAAAAAAAAAATTAAATTAATCTTTAACTATTCTAGATGGAAGAAGTTCCAGGACAGCGAGACGGTTCACGTCTCTTTTTTCATCGTGGCGAGCCCTATCACCTAGATGCGCGCTATAAAGATACGCCGCATAAATATTATCGGTGTGCAAGCCGCACGACGGAGACGCGCTGCGATGCCTCGATTTATATTTCCGAACAAGGTGTCGCTGCTCGGATTGGGGTACACAATCACCCCATCGATCCACATTTGCAGGGAGACTGCGTGTTCAAGGAGGAAGTAAGGCAACTGGCCCAAAATATTCTCCTCGAGCCGGACGAAGTGCTTCGTCAAGCTTGCAGACAGTGAGTAGATCTTTTCGAAATAAAATTAACCTTTTAAGGGGCTGCTGGAGCTGTTTTTTTCCTTTTTTAACTTGGTTTGCCTGTTTTACCGACGGGACCTAGACAATTTTTTAGTTCCGACTTAGCATTGTTAATATGCTACACATATGAGTCAAATCATGCAGGATTATGATATTAACATAAACGTTTCGGTGTGCAGTCGAATTTTGATTGAAAACTTACAAGGAATTCAGAAAACCGAATATTATAGTTTGCGAAAGTGCGTGAACGTAGTGTCGCGATTGACGTACAGGTGGCTCTGTATCGTGCCCTACACGACATTTGTGCCGTGTTCATCGGCTCTGATCACTCGTCACAAGTCGACAGACTAAATGATCGCAGTTTACACTGTGCGTGATTATCTTTTGAGTGAACAACTTTCCGACGGTTTTAGAATATTCGGAGAACTTCACAGAATCGGCATGCACGCCCTTTTGACGTATGCAAGATCTAGAATTTTTTTTATCCAACAAAACGAATACTGTAAACATTTTAGCGGCCATGCTGGTTTCCACGACAGTTTATAATACTCGATTTTCTTTATTTTTCGGAAGATTTCGACCGAAATTCGAGTGCACGCCGAATCGTTTATGTTATTAATACAGACCTGCAAAATTTGCGACATACGCGTCGCATAGTAACGATGAATAGTTAAAACTAAGAAAACGCCTATTTTCGTCGGTAAGACAGGAAGGTCCAGCAGCTCCTTAAGTAGCTGAAAAAAGAATCAGGTCCGAATATGAAAAAAATGCAAATTAGCTTTGCACATTGTTTTTTTATTTTATTTATTGCCGTTTACCATGCCCCTCAATGAGAAAGTCCGTTAACGATTTTTGGCTACCTCGTAGAGAAAGCTTCGTAAACGGCAAAAAATACAATGAGAACGCAATGCGCAAATTGAATTTTCATTACTACTGTGTCAAAAAATTGCGAATCGTTCGCGTTTCGGTTCACACACGCACACGCACTATAATCTTTACAATATAACTCTTAAATCGTTTTATATGATTATATAAAAATGTTGTTTTCATTGAATTTTCATTGACCATGGTCAATGAAACTTCCGGCTTAGAGATTCAAATTTTTTCGACCGGCAGTAGCGTCATCTACGGGATACGTTATTTCCGATTTAGAAAATCAAATTACCCCATTTTGCCCCACGTCGATATGAAATTTCATGTCCCCATTTTGCCCGGTTTTTGTCGGTTGTCGGCCCTCATGAATGGTTTTATTCTATAATTTTTGGGTACCCCGTTTTGCCTCGCGTCGATATGTCATTTTATGTCCCCATTTTGCCCCATGTCCCCGTTTTGCCACAGTCTTCCCTACCTGCCAGAATCCGTGAGAAAAGTTGAATACCGTTTTTGATACCGACTGAGACTGGGACGGACAGGCGAGAGGTGTTTCACATGGTCTTAAGGCGAGGCTAAACCCCCTTCGCTCGCTCTCACATGAACCCAATGGCGCAGTCTCTCTCGCACTCGGCCGCTTGCCGCGCGGGTTTAGCCTCGCCTTAACTAGAAAGCTATCATGTAGTCAAAGCTCCAAGCGTTTACATATGAAAGAATTCATTTGTTTATACATCGTTGTACAGAAACCCAGATGCCGGTGAAAGGTGTTCTGTCACGGCGATAATAAGTTTTATTAAACGTGTTCGACGAGGTTTACATCCGCCTGTACCGAGAACCCTGTCAGAATTAGGCGACGTGCTGGACAATTATGCTCCAGCACGAGAGATATATCGCGCCAAAGTCACCGCTGGTGGATCGTCCGCCCTTATTTTCGCCAGCCCCGAGATGCTTGAGTTGTTGAATCGCGCAAAGTGGTTGCACATCGATGGGACGTTTCTGGTTAGTCAACATCTTTTACATTTGGTAATTGTTTTTTATTTCATTGTAAATTTTGTTGCGTTTTATCCTAAGTCACCGCGCTGTCATTACGGGTGCGGTAGATAAATCCGCATTTTCCTCACCCTGAATTTCTCTGAGATCCTTTGGAAAAAACATGAGAACAGTGAACAGCGGAATGGTTGGGCGAGTTAACCGTTCTCTGTATTTGTTAGAAAAATCTGTCATCTCTGAGAA
Source organism: Exephanes ischioxanthus (assembly GCA_958510785.1). NCBI lineage: Eukaryota > Metazoa > Arthropoda > Insecta > Hymenoptera > Ichneumonidae > Exephanes > Exephanes ischioxanthus. The sequence continues at coordinate 19,336,536 of OY294016.1, read as the reverse complement.
AATCGATGAGTTTTTGTTACCGACTGAATCCGGTTCACATCGCGTTAAGAGGGAGTGATACACGTTCTCATTAAATCTCGGTCAATCCGGCCTGATCGCCACTAATGTTATCGCTCTCGCACTTGATAGTGTGACACTTTCTTTTACGGCTATGTTAAATGCCGACGGATCTGCTCCGATCACATCAAATCATGATGCACAACACTTTAAAGTGTTCCATTCCACGAGCAAGTGAAAATTCGCTTTCAAGTCACAATTTATAGATGAAATGAGCTTAAAGAAAGTTAGGATCGCGATTTATTATCATCGGAACAACTGCGCAGGTTTTTCCATGCATGCATTCTGACCAGTTCGAGAAAACTAATCGAACGGGAGGAACAGTACTCTCAGCGGGAGGAACCGTAGTCGAGCGGGAGGAGATGTACTTTTCCTCTATATGGAAGGAATTAGTACATTATGCTATAAGGAAGAGAAGTGCGTGATTTTTGCCAACCGTGAAGTTTACTGCCCGAGCGAAGCGAGGGCGGCAATCATATGAGTCGCAATTGCCAATTCAGCCCTCGTTCCACATCATACTTTTTGTGATGAGTGCATGAAAAGTGGTGCTTTGAATGATAGTTTGACGGGACGAACAGTGAAAAGTGAGGTTACAACTTTTCCTCTCTAGGAACGAAAGTGAAATCCCTAGGGACGAAAGTGAACCAATCGCGAACTGCGCATACGCGACGCATCTTTCTATACTGCTTTGAAATTGGCCACTTTCGACCCGCAAAACTGCCATGAAAAGCACCGCTTTTCATGCACGTGTTACAAAATAGTATATTATGCTACAAGGGAGGAAAGTGCGTCTTTTCACCGAGTGTGAAATTTGATGCCCGTGCGAAGCGAGGGCAGAAATTCACACGAGGTGAAAAGGCACTTCCTCCCGTGTAGCATACCATAATTTTTCCCCGACTGTGCTAAAAAGTGGCCATATTTCTATGCCTGCAACGGGGATGGAAATTGGTCTAGTTTTGACGGGCAGGAGGAGAAGTGATTTAGGGGGAGGAAAAGTTCACTTTTCCTCCCGCTAAATTACTTTTCCTTCTGCTCATCAAGAATCGGCCACTTTCCACCCCCGTTGCAGGCATGAAATACGGCCTTTTTAGCGCAGTCCGAAAAAAAAAATACTTTTCTATAATACGTCGGGTGATTTCTGCCCTCGCTTCGCTCGGGCAGCAAACTTCACACTCGGTGAATATCGCGCACTTCCCTCCCTTGTAGCATAATATACTATTTTGTACTGATATCGGTGTGACCTATTAACTTAGAATGTTTCATAATTTTCATATAGGTGGTTCCGGCAGCGCCGAAAGCTGACCAACTCTGGATAGTTTTTATCAGGCAGGGTGATAAGGTTGGCAGTTTTTTTATTCATTTTACCCTTATACTTTGACTATCTAATAACCTTGATGTTTGTTTTAATTCTTTTCTGAATCCCGTGTCGTTATGAGAGGAAAAGAGATCACATCATACATTATAATGAGAAAATATTATTGTAGGGTTATGCGGCGGTATTTGTGCTGTGTGAGAGGCGAACGAAAGTTCTGTACGATGCCATATGGCAGCGGATTTTGGAGCTATGTCCGGAGTTGAGAGAGAGTTTGCGATCCGTGTGGACAGACTTCGAACGGGCCGCGGTGGCAAGCCCTCGTAATAACTTCCCCCGTATTAGTAGATATACATAGCGGGTTCTAAGCCAAGGGATCTACCCCGACATTTACCGACACTTTTTAGCCTAGACTCGAACCACTTAGCTCAGACTCGAACCACTTGGTGGAGGGTGGCGGGTGGGTGTCTGTGGGTGGCGGTGGGTGGTGGGTGGGTGTGGGTGGTGGGTGGGTTGATTTTTTTTTGCAAGAATCAGCGAGCGATATGCGGTGGGTGGTGAAGAGGGGGGGTGGGTGGTTTGGAAGATTTTTTTTTTTTTTCAAAGAATCGGCGAGCGATATGCGGTGGGTGGTGAAGAGGTGGGTCGGGTGGGTGGTGGGTGGGTGGGTGGTAGAAAATTTATTTTTCGTGTGAATCGGTGAACGACATGCAGTGGGTGGTGGTGGGTGGTGGGGTTGTTGAATTTTTTTTTTTGTATTTTACGTGAATCGACGAGCGGCATGCGGTGGGTGATGAGGAGGTGGGCGGTGGGAGGTGGGTTGTTGGACGGTTGAATATTTATCTTTTTTCTCGGAATGTATCGCTCGGTGACCCTCCAAGAGCTGTCAATTATTACCTATAATATAAACATTAATAAATAAACACACCCGAGTTGAACTCGAATTTTTATCAAGCGCCTGTTTAGGCGATTATATATACAAACACTTCAAATATCTTAGAACACTTGTCACTCTTGAAATTTATCACTGCGATAAACATTTATAAACAAATTAAATTTCTACATTCACACCTTATGAATGGACAATGAGATAGACCCTTGGTCTCAAATAAACAAACATCATCGCATCGAATATCGAACGCTTAGTATCGGTGTGTGTGTGTGTGTCTGTGTGTGTGTGTGTGTGTGTGTGTGTGTGCGTGCGTGCGTGCGTGCGTGCGTGCGTGCGTGCGTGCGTGCGTGCGTGCGTGCGTGCGTGCGTGCGTGCGTGCGTGCGTGCGTGCGTGCGTGCGTGCGTGCGTGCGTGCGTGCGTGCGTGCGTGCGTGCGTGCGTGCGTGCGTGCGTGCGTGCGTGCGTGCGTGCGTGCGTGCGTGCGTGCGTGCGTGCGTGCGTGCGTGCGTGCGTGCGTGCGTGCGTGCGTGCGTGCGTGCGTGCGTGCGTGCGTGCGTGCGTGCGTGCGTGCGTGCGTGCGTGCGTGCGTGCGTGCGTGCGTGCGTGCGTGCGTGCGTGCGTGCGTGCGTGCGTGCGTGCGTGCGTGCGTGCGTGCGTGCGTGCGTGCGTGCGTGCGTGCGTGCGTGCGTGCGTGCACGCACGCGGCGGTTATCCGATGGACCTCTCGATGCTGCTCAAGAGCTACAGGTCCTCCAAGCGCGAGAAACTAAGGTGAACGCCCGCCTTTCTCACGCATATGTTTACGTTACTTCTCGATATACTGGGTTGGATGTGCGAGTAGTATCGAGCTTCGATGAGGGTGTTTAAAAAAATCTTTTTACGCCTCTCTGATACCGAGTCTATCGCGATTGGTTCTTAAGGTTCTAGGAGAGGGTTGAAACATATTATCTTCGACTTTTCCAAGTCGTTCAGTATACAGTTATCCTGTCGTACTGTTCGCATCGGAAATAATTTGAGTCGTGATTTTTTCTTATGTGTCCCGTGCTGCGTATCACCTGTGAGCCAAAATGGATAAACATAAGTGTAAAAAACTTATTGGTGTTATGGAGAGAGCATACTCTCTTCTAAACGATAAATCGCAACCTGTCGAGAGACAGCTGTGGATACGGTTTGGCAAAAAAAATGTGACGTTACTCAACAAAATATTACGAAACTGTGATGCACTAACAATTTACGATAAAATTCGAATTCAGGCAACAATTGCAAATTTAATTTCGTTGACCCGAAAATTCGAAAAAAGTGGTGTCGGTGTCGGTGTCGGCGTCGGCGTCGGCGTCGGCGTCGGCGTCGGCGTCGGCGTCGGCGTCGGCGTCGGCGTCGGCGTCGGCGTCGGCGTCGGCGTCGGCGTCGGCGTCGGCGTCGGCGTCGGCGTCGGCGTCGGTGTCGGCGTCGGCGTCGGTGTCGGTGTCGGTGTCGGTGTCGGTGTCGGTGTCGGTGTCGGTGTCGGTGTCGGTGTCGGTGTCGGTGTCGGTGTCGGTGTCGGTGTCGGTGTCGGTGTCGGTGTCGGTGTCGGTGTCGGTGTCGGTGTCGGTGTCGGTGTCGGTGTCGGTGTCGGTGTATCCAAGAAAGTTGAATGGACAGATGCAGAGACAGCGTTTAAGAGTCGTATAAGAACGGGAATTGTGAGCAACGTTAGCCACCGAGATGTCGGTACTTTTCTGGATGACGCACGGAAATTAATCCTTCCACGGTTAAAGAGAACTTTAGGTAAAAAGGGCAATTTAAGAGTTAACGTGATTCTGCTCTGCAAGTTTCATTTAACAAAAATTGACAAAATCGTGGAGGAGAAAAAATCCTTCAACACGAAGAATGAAGCTATTTTTCCGAGCACGAATATTCGTGAGTGGTTCGAGGAGCATGTAAAAAATAAATTACTGCTGCAAATCGAAGAATTCGAAGGGAAGGGGTCAGGATGGTCGTTGACTGAGATTATCAATCTTTCCATCAACATGAATAAGTACGTGCCATTGCGTGGGGGATTATCAACGTACGTCAGCCTACCTGAAGACATCAAGAAGAAGCGTGCAGTCGTGAATATTATGAACAGCGATCCGTACTGCTTCCTCTGGTCAGTAACAGCGGCCCTGTCACCACCACCTCCAAAAGGACACAGCGAGCGGATAAAATCTTATCCGCCATTTAGCGAATTATTATCGTACGAGGGAATTGAATTTCCGATGACTATAAGAAATGGGCCACGGTTTGAAAAAATGAACGATTTAGCTATTAATATCTATGATATAGCGCATCATAGCAAAAAAAATGAAAGTGACATCGAGCCGATATATTTGAGTAAGCAGAAGTCGCATCGAAAGACCATACATCTATTAATGTTAAATACCACCGATGAATGTGCTGATGATAACAAAGTGATACATCACTTTGCGTGGATTAAAAATATTTCACGGTTGGTATCTGCGCAAATATCGAAGCATAAAGGTGCAACTTTTCTTTGCGATAGATGTCTAAGTCATTTCCAGACTAAAAAATCGCTTAACAAGCATACGATCGATTGCGCGTCTATTAATGAGTGTAAAATCATTCCTCCGGAACCAGAACAATCTGTGTTGACATTTAAAAATTATAAAAATAAGGCAGCCGTTCCATTCGTTATTTACGCCGATCTCGAATGCCTTTTGGTGCCAATAGATACGAAGGTTGGCAACGGCACCGCTTATCAATCTCACGTGCCTCACAGTATAGGCTATTATTTCCACTGCAATTATTCGAGTGCAATTTCCGAGTACAAATCCTTTCGCGGCAAAGATTGTGTTGAATGGTTCATGAATGAACTAAAAAAAATTGCAAATGACGTAGACGCACGCCTAAGGCGAGTCTTGACTATGGAAAAACTCGATGAAGCTATGAAAAAAAAATGTCGGTCAGCGACGGTGTGTCATATTTGCGAGAAATCGTTCAGCCCTGAAAATATTAAAGTTCGAGATCATTGCCATTTTACAGGGAGATTCCGGGGGGCTGCTCATCAAGGATGTAATTTGAATTATACAAAATCGCATGTGATCCCGGTAATATTCCACAATTTATCCGGTTATGATTCACATTTTTTTATTAGAGCATTGGCTGATCAAAAAAAATTCAAGGGTAACGTAGAACTATTGCCTATAAACAAAGAGAAATATATCTCATTCTCAAAGAATGTGGGTGGGACTAAAGTTCAATTTAGATTCTTAGACTCGTTTAGATTCATGCCGGGTAGTATCGATAAATTAACATCGTGTCTGCCTGATGCAGAGAAAAAAATTACACGAACGCACTGCAGTACGCCTGCTGAATTCCATTTACTAACAAGAAAGGGCATCTTCCCGTATGACTTTCTCGATCGATGGGAAAAACTTGATGGGACAGAATTACCACCGAGGGAAAACTTTTTTCCTCAATTAAATGGCGAGGCTATTAGCGAAGATGATTACATCCATGCACAAAAAGTTTGGCACGAGTTTAATATTCAAACTGTCGGTGAATATTCAGACTTATATTTGAAAACGGACGTATTGCTTTTAACTGATATTTTTAAAAATTTCCGTCGTAACTGCTTCTCCACGTACAACTTAGATCCGCTGCTACTACACAGCACCCGGGCTTGCATTCGATGCCATGCTCAAGTGTACCGGCGTAGAGCTTGAGCTGTTCGTAGACGTAGATATGCTCTTGTTCATTGAGAAAGGTATTCGAGGTGGTGTAGCGCAGTGTACAAATAGATATGCCAAAGCGAACAACCGATATATGGCTGAGGGTTATGATCCAACCGTTGAGGAGTCGTATATTATGTATTATGACGTTAATAATTTGTACGGTGCAGCTATGAATCAGCCATTGCCCAGCAGTTCTTTCGAGTGGGTGGAAAATCCGGGGGACTTGGACATCGCAAATATTCCCGACGACTCGCTTACTGGTTACATATTTAAAGTAGATTTAGATTACCCGAATGAACTGCATGCAACGCATAAGGACTTACCTTTATGTCCGGAACACTTTGTACCGCCAATCCGGAGATGTAATCAGTCGAAATTAATGACAACATTGTTTGGAAAGAAAAATTACGTAGTGCATTACCGCAATTTGAAACAGAGTTTGAGCTTGGGTTTAAAATTAACCAAAATTCATAGAGCATTGAAATTTAAACAATCACCGTGGCTGAAAGCATATATAGAATTGAATACTGAATTGAGAAAACAATCGACCAATGAATTTGAGAAAAAATTTTATAAACTTATGAACAACGCGGTTTTCGGTAAAACAATGGAAAATCCTCGAAAGCATCGAGATGTAAAACTAGTTACAAAGTGGAAAGGGCAGTATGGAGGGAGAGCGCTTATCGCAAGACCAACCTTTCATAGCTGCACCATCTTTGACAAAGACATGGTGATCATCGAATTAAATAAATCGACGGTTAAATTCTTCAAACCGATATATGCAGGATTCACGACTCTCGATGTATCTAAAATATATATCTACGATTTTCATTACAATTATATGAAAAATGTATTCGGTGAAAAAGCAAAATTATTGTACACGGACACCGACAGTCTCATATATCACATCGCTGTTCCCGATATATATGAGCAGATTAAATCTGATCTAAACAAATTCGATACCTCCGATTATCATCTGAATAATCCACATAACATGCCGCGAGAGAATAAGAAAGTTGTGGGTCTTATGAAGGATGAAAATAATGGACAAATAATGACCGAATTCGTTGTCCTTCGAGCGAAATTATACTCATATCGAGTTCAGGGCGATCAAACTAATAAAAAACGTGCAAAGGGCGTGAAGGCATCGACCTTAAAGACAATAACGTTCGATGACTACAAAAAATGTTTGCTCCAACATGAAGCACTGGTGAAATGTGAACGAATAATCCGTAGTCGACATCACAAAGTGCAAACGATCGCGCACGATAAATTAGCCCTAAGTTGGGATGGCGATAAGCGATTGCTTCGTTGTGGATATACGGACACGCTGCCGTGGGGCTATGAACTTGATTAATTTGAGCGCAGGAGATAGAATAATTCAGTTTTTTTTTAAATTGTAATTAAAATTAATAGTAATAGTAATAGTAATAGTAACAGTAACAGTAACAGTAACAGTAACAGTAACAGTAACAGTAACAGTAACAGTAACAGTAACAGTAACAGTAACAGTAACAGTAACAGTAACAGTAACAGTAACAGTAACAGTAACAGTAACAGTAACAGTAACAGTAACAGTAACAGTAACAGTAACAGTAACAGTAACAGTAACAGTAACAGTAACAGTAACAGTAACAGTAACAGTAACAGTAACAGTAACAGTAACAGTAACAGTAACAGTAACAGTAACAGTAACAGTAACAGTAACAGTAACAGTAACAGTAACAGTAACAGTAACAGTAACAGTAACAGTAACAGTAACAGTAACAGTAACAGTAACAGTAACAGTAACAGTAACAGTAACAGTAACAGTAACAGTAACAGTAACAGTAACAGTAACAGTAACAGTAACAGTAACAGTAACAGTAACAGTAACAGTAACAGTAACAGTAACAGTAACAGTAACAGTAACAGTAACAGTAACAGTAACAGTAACAGTAACAGTAACAGTAACAGTAACAGTAACAGTAACAGTAACAGTAACAGTAACAGTAACAGTAACAGTAACAGTAACAGTAACAGTAACAGTAACAGTAACAGTAACAGTAACAGTAACAGTAACAGTAACAGTAACAGTAACAGTAACAGTAACAGTAACAGTAACAGTAACAGTAACAGTAACAGTAACAGTAACAGTAACAGTAACAGTAACAGTAACAGTAACAGTAACAGTAACAGTAACAGTAACAGTAACAGTAACAGTAACAGTAACAGTAACAGTAACAGTAACAGTAACAGTAACAGTAACAGTAACAGTAACAGTAACAGTAACAGTAACAGTAACAGTAACAGTAACAGTAACAGTAACAGTAACAGTAACAGTAACAGTAACAGTAACAGTAACAGTAACAGTAACAGTAACAGTAACAGTAACAGTAACAGTAACAGTAACAGTAACAGTAACAGTAACAGTAACAGTAACAGTAACAGTAACAGTAACAGTAACAGTAACAGTAACAGTAACAGTAACAGTAACAGTAACAGTAACAGTAACAGTAACAGTAACAGTAACAGTAACAGTAACAGTAACAGTAACAGTAACAGTAACAGTAACAGTAACAGTAACAGTAACAGTAACAGTAACAGTAACAGTAACAGTAACAGTAACAGTAACAGTAACAGTAACAGTAACAGTAACAGTAACAGTAACAGTAACAGTAACAGTAACAGTAACAGTAACAGTAACAGTAACAGTAACAGTAACAGTAACAGTAACAGTAACAGTAACAGTAACAGTAACAGTAACAGTAACAGTAACAGTAACAGTAACAGTAACAGTAACAGTAACAGTAACAGTAACAGTAACAGTAACAGTAACAGTAACAGTAACAGTAACAGTAACAGTAACAGTAACAGTAACAGTAACAGTAACAGTAACAGTAACAGTAACAGTAACAGTAACAGTAACAGTAACAGTAACAGTAACAGTAACAGTAACAGTAACAGTAACAGTAATAGTAATTGTAATATATAATTTTAATAAGTTTCTACACTACATAAAATAATTACCACACTAAATTTCTTTAAAAATAAAATAATGTTTGTGCACTTAAAATTCTACGCTCTCGCTTCTCTCATCGTGATGCGTCTCACCCGCTTTTTCGCGGTCAGCCAAATCATCCCACAGTGCTGAGTCGTATCCTGTAAAAAAATTTTAATATAAATTAATACAAATACTTATTCAACCGAATATGTATTCAAAATGTATATATTTACCTGATTCGGCCAAGTCCGACACGTCCGAAAAATAAACGGTTTCGACATCATCTTCGGTGCTAGCTTGCTCCTCCTGGTCAAATTCCCAGTCATCCTGTTGTTGCTGTTGCTGTTGCTGTTGCTGTTGCTGTTGCTGTTGCTGTTGCTGTTGCTGTTGCTGTTGCTGTTGCTGTTGCTGTTGCTGTTGCTGTTGCTGTTGCTGTTGCTGTTGCTGTTGCTGTTGCTGTTGCTGTTGCTGTTGCTGTTGCTGTTGCTGTTGCTGTTGCTGTTGCTGTTGCTGTTGCTGTTGCTGTTGCTGTTGCTGTTGCTGTTGCTGTTGCTGTTGCTGTTGCTGTTGCTGTTGCTGTTGCTGTTGCTGTTGCTGTTGCTGTTGCTGTTGCTGTTGCTGTTGCTGTTGCTGTTGCTGTTGCTGTTGCTGTTGCTGTTGCTGTTGCTGTTGCTGTTGCTGTTGCTGTTGCTGTTGCTGTTGCTGTTGCTGTTGCTGTTGCTGTTGCTGTTGCTGTTGCTGTTGCTGTTGCTGTTGCTGTTGCTGTTGCTGTTGCTGTTGCTGTTGCTGTTGCTGTTGCTGTTGCTGTTGCTGTTGCTGTTGCTGTTGCTGTTGCTGTTGCTGTTGCTGTTGCTGTTGCTGTTGCTGTTGCTGTTGCTGTTGCTGTTGCTGTTGCTGTTGCTGTTGCTGTTGCTGTTGCTGTTGCTGTTGCTGTTGCTGTTGCTGTTGCTGTTGCTGTTGCTGTTGCTGTTGCTGTTGCTGTTGCTGTTGCTGTTGCTGTTGCTGTTGCTGTTGCTGTTGCTGTTGCTGTTGCTGTTGCTGTTGCTGTTGCTGTTGCTGTTGCTGTTGCTGTTGCTGTTGCTGTTGCTGTTGCTGTTGCTGTTGCTGTTGCTGTTGCTGTTGCTGTTGCTGTTGCTGTTGCTGTTGCTGTTGCTGTTGCTGTTGCTGTTGCTGTTGCTGTTGCTGTTGCTGTTGCTGTTGCTGTTGCTGTTGCTGTTGCTGTTGCTGTTGCTGTTGCTGTTGCTGTTGCTGTTGCTGTTGCTGTTGCTGTTGCTGTTGCTGTTGCTGTTGCTGTTGCTGTTGCTGTTGCTGTTGCTGTTGCTGTTGCTGTTGCTGTTGCTGTTGCTGTTGCTGTTGCTGTTGCTGTTGCTGTTGCTGTTGCTGTTGCTGTTGCTGTTGCTGTTGCTGTTGCTGTTGCTGTTGCTGTTGCTGTTGCTGTTGCTGTTGCTGTTGCTGTTGCTGTTGCTGTTGCTGTTGCTGTTGCTGTTGCTGTTGCTGTTGCTGTTGCTGTTGCTGTTGCTGTTGCTGTTGCTGTTGCTGTTGCTGTTGCTGTTGCTGTTGCTGTTGCTGTTGCTGTTGCTGTTGCTGTTGCTGTTGCTGTTGCTGTTGCTGTTGCTGTTGCTGTTGCTGTTGCTGTTGCTGTTGCTGTTGCTGTTGCTGTTGCTGTTGCTGTTGCTGTTGCTGTTGCTGTTGCTGTTGCTGTTGCTGTTGCTGTTGCTGTTGCTGTTGCTGTTGCTGTTGCTGTTGCTGTTGCTGTTGCTGTTGCTGTTGCTGTTGCTGTTGCTGTTGCTGTTGCTGTTGCTGTTGCTGTTGCTGTTGCTGTTGCTGTTGCTGTTGCTGTTGCTGTTGCTGTTGCTGTTGCTGTTGCTGTTGCTGTTGCTGTTGCTGTTGCTGAACGTCCTCATCATCGCTGTCAGCGAGGAGTCTTCGACGCGCTTCCGCATTCGTCAGACCCCCCTCTTCATAATCGTCATCATCTTCATCACCAGTGTCTTCATCGTAATCACCAACATCCCAGCCGGGCGGTAAGTCGGTCCTCAAAAGGGGAAGGAAGTGGCCGTTAACGGCACACGTTATGTCGTTCTCATATCGTGGGGGGGTTCGACAGCGAATCCAACCCGGCGAGTGGCCACCTCTCTCCTCTCCTTCAATGCGTTCGATTGCAAGTTCATCCTCTTGAGGCCGATTTTCAATTGGGCAATTGTTACGGGTTGATGGTCATGACGATGATGGTGATGATGATGATGATGATGATGATGGGAAAGAGCCTGACGAGCCGGCGACTTAACCATCGAATTGTACAAATTCGCCGTTTCGAGTGGCAGCGGCGGCGGGAACCGTAGCAGGTCCTGGCGTAGGCTGGTACACCAGAATACCAAAATTTTCAGCTGGTCCAGCCACACTATCCCCGATTTGAATAAAGCCGTCGAATGGCGGGAATGCGTAAAACTTTGGGATTTTATTATCCTCATCCGCCTCACTGTCATCTTTATGATGCTGATCAGCATCGGGTCGTCCGTTAAAGCCTTTAAACTGCCGCTCACTAGCAGGCAGTTTTTTATAGCATTGGGCTGAGGAAAAGAAAAAATTAAAAAATTAGTAGTTAATGCGAAGCTAAAAAATATAAATTCAATTTTCATATAAAATTGTAAATTTCATCACTTACTGCGTCTTGTAAAAAGCCCTCTGAAAA